>CADEHL010000883.1:2440290-2687790 GCA_902827135.1 Harpagifer antarcticus | reverse complement strand
AGGGATGTAGGGATGAGGGATTGAGGGATGGAGGGATGTAGGGATGGAGGGATGGAGGGATGAGGGATGAAGGATGGAGGGATGTAGGGATGAGGGATTTAGGATGTAGGGATGTTGAGGGGAGGGAGGGAAGAAGGGATGGATGAATGTATTGCTCGGTGTGAGTTGGAAGGGGAACTGTATGGGTAGAAAGGGAGAGGGAGGGTGGGTTGAAAGGATGGAGACGAGCAGTGGCCGGAAGTTTTGCCGGATATAAATAGGGGTGGCCGTGGTTCGAGGTAGAGTTTTAGGCATGGCCATGCTCCTGAACCTATGTTAACATTTTAACCTCATTATGTTAAACGTTGAAATTGCTTATTAGGACCACCAGTCTTTTGGTTTTGTGAAAAACACCTAAACATGACCTCTGTAGTCGACAGACACTAAAGACTACATTTCCCACGGTGACAGCATCTTAGAAGAAACATATGGGTAACCTGTGTGAACGACCTAATATCCTCTATGGGGGTCCGGGGGCATGCTCTCCCTGGAAGATTTTTTTTTAAATGTTGAAGTTAAAAGCATCAATCTGGTGCACTTTGAGAGCAACATTAGGACATCTATGGATACATCTCTCAACACCCATATGAAACAGAACTGTAAGGAGATTTTCTTTTTCTTTATGGATATTTTACAAATCACTCCCCTTTTAAACTGTATTCTTGTTTATGAATAACAATTTTTTTACCGTCATATAGTATTTTATACCTGTTTTTCCTTTATTCTCTTGTTTTTTCCTCGCTCCTCGGTAGGGTTGGGTACCGAGAACCGGTTCGGAACCGGTTCCAACATTTCGATTCCAACGGCATCATTTAGAAATGTGAATTTCGGTTCCGCTTTTCGATGCCTGAGGAAATGTTTCTCGCCGCTCTCCGTAGCCTACTGTATGACTGCGGCGGGGCGGGAAATGTAGTGTTGTACCTACACTTCCTACAGCGTAACCTGAGACCAGGGTCGCCCTGTACGATGGGCGCTGCAAGTGATTAAAATGAGGGATGTTGGCTTTTCTGGCACCCGCAGCTCACAGCCAAAGTGCGAGTGAGCGAGGGAGAAAGGGAGGGTGCACGTTGTTATTAGCATCTGGTGCTAGCTGCTCTAACGGAGGAAGAAGATGTTTCTACAATGATGTGGAGGGAGAGTCCTCTCCAGTCAGACTGAGGCTGATAACTACAGCTCAGTGAGGTAAAGGACTCCGAGTGTTTAGATAGTTAATTTTAGTCTAAGTTATCTCAGTGGGTCTCAAACGTTTTGATCACAATTTATGTAAACACATATTTCCAAGGCACTCCTTTAGAATTATTGGGATAAAACAGGTTTGAAATCATTCCAATGTATACTATAGGACAGTAAACCAGACATATCGTTTTAAACTGGAGAGATAAAAAAATATGCATAAATAAAATAAGATATGAATGAACAACAAAAATAAAATACGTTACTTGTATTTGTTATTGGCTATGGGTTATTGGTTATGCTCACATACTTATTTAATTATTCAAATGTAAACCGATCTTTTTCATATGGGTGTTTAGAGTTGTACCCCCTAGATCTAGTCTCTAGTAATTCTGCTTAAAGTGCACCAGATTGAAGCATTATACTATAAAATGTTCAAACATTTCTTCCTGGTATGCCTGAGAAGGCAGATATGCTTGTTTTTCTCAACAAGAACTTAATCATTTTTTTTACCCTGCCCCTCAAAGAATCGGAATTGAGAACCGTTAAGAACCGGAATCGAAAAGTAGAATCGGAATCGGAATCAGAATCGTGGAAATTCAAACGATACCCAACCCTACTCCTCGGTCTCTGTCTCACCGGAAGTTGATTTGTCTGTGCCATCTTGAGTAGCGTCCCAATGGCCTTATTTTTGCCGGAGGACCCAAGCCCCCAGGAAGTGCGCCGGACTCAGATGAAAATATTCGTGCTGGCCAAACGGCGGTACTACACTTCC
The DNA here is from genome assembly GCA_902827135.1 of Harpagifer antarcticus. NCBI lineage: Eukaryota > Metazoa > Chordata > Actinopteri > Perciformes > Harpagiferidae > Harpagifer > Harpagifer antarcticus. Next base: position 2,685,803 of record CADEHL010000883.1, on the reverse strand, counting down.
GTTTGGTTGCCAGGCCCGGAAACACTTTTTCCCATTGACTTACATGGGGAAAGAGTGGTCTGTAAATCGTTGGATCATTTTTTTAAAACTAAATAAACTACCCAGTATGAACACTTGTATAGCCCTTATTAAAAACATTCGTTCCTCAAGTTGTAATAATGTTATTTCCCTCTGCATTATGAACGCGCATCTAACCCACGGGACCGCGCCGCCCGGCACGTTCATGTTACGTGTTCAGAGGGTGGGGGCTGGAGCTATTGGAGCTAAAACGAGCCGTTAAAGGCAGAGAGTGAAATTCAGTGAATACACGTAGTTTACAGAGATGCTGTTTGAGAAACCAATGTGAGTTGCGTTTATCTTTACCCATGGATGCACAATAAGAACGGACCCATATCGTCTTACTGCCATCCCACGGAGCTGTAATAATGGATATATTGCACATGTTTGCTGTAATTCATTATCATACTACATGGGCAGTATGATTAAATCTTGTACCGTAAATGTTGTATTAAATAAAGTTAATATTACCGACATTATTAACGTCCCTGTAGCTTCGTATTCCACTAAGAAGCTTATTGCACTGTATATATATATATATATATATATTAGGGCTGTCAAGTTAACGCGTTAATTAAAAAAAATGAACGCCACTAATTATTTTAACGCGATTAACGCATGTGTATTTTTTATCCTCGGCCACCCGGTAGTTTCAGAGCGCATCGAGTTTAAAATACCATCTACAAGCTGATGCTGACAGCCCCGCACCTGCCGTCCACTTGCGGCAGACCACACTTCCACGCTCACGGCAGGCACCAACTGGCCATCGAGAGGACCAGGAGGGTGTGTGTATGTGTGGCGCGAGAGAGACCTTACGTGTATTGTTGTTGTTGTTGTTAGCATCTGGTGCTAGCTAGCTGCACTAACGGATATAAGGAGCTGTTTAAATGAAAACAGAGGAGCGACATTTCGCCGACAACTGCGCCAAGCACTTGACTTTATGCAGGAAGCATACACACACACACACACACACACACACACACTGTATTGTATTATTGTATGAGAGGTTCCAGGTTGAATTGAGGTGAATATTTGTAATGTTCAGAGGTTGTTATGTTTAATATTCATGAGAATATTTATCATTGTTCAAATGATAATACAAATTTGCATAAAGCATATTTGTCCACTCATATGTTGATAAGAGTATTAAAAACTTGAAAAATATTCCTCTAAGGTACATTTAGAACAGATAAAAAATATGCGATTAATTTGCGATTAATCGCCATTAACTATGGACAATCATGCGATTAATCGCGATTAAATATTTGAATCGACTGACAGCCCTAATATATATATATATACAGTGCAATAATTATGTCATGCTAAATGAAGCTCTGTTGCTTGGATGTCACTAGATCCTGTTACAGCGTAATATAAGTACATAACGATTGATGTGTATAAATTAGCATAATTACTAGCTAGCCGCTAGCTGCTAACTGCCGCCTCGTTAATATCAAATCCATCATAATAACAAATCATTACCATGCTGTCATGAACGTGCGGTTCTGTAACTTACGTGTACGCAAATTGATGTGCTTGATGTGAACGAGCATTTTGGTTAAAGTTGCGCATGCGCTATGAGCGCACATACGGGTACTTCTCAGGCATGCCGGGTAATCTGTGACGTTTCACTCTCTCAAAAGTTGGGCCATTTTGTCATCATGCGCCAATGAGCAACTCTCATAGGAATGAATGAGGCCCCGCCTCCCACGCTGTATCCAGTTCTTATACATCTATGGGAGGACCGAGGAGCGATAATGGAGGAGCTATAATCGAGGAACCACCAGACCATCCTTCAATGAAATCCTCAGACACTCGCGCCACCCCCTTACTGTGTATCGCTCACTGATTGGACGATGCAGTGCATGCACTGATCTGATGCTTCTTGACATGAGAGCAGTTTCCCAGCGGAGTGAAGAAAATACATGAACCTCACGGGAGTCACTCCTCAGTTTATACCGTGTTTTGTTTCAATTAATGTATCATTTAGTTACAAACATGTGATATATCTGAACAACAAAGTGGTCAAAAATCATTTTATTCATTTATTGGAAACATTTTCATGATCGCATTTTACATTTTCCTTTATTGTCATTTCCATTCAGTCAGTCATTAAGTGATATTTAAAATGTTAATTCGCTACATATTCAAACAAACAAACAAAGTGTGCAATCCAATGAATGTTGGGTTTTGATAGATAACATATCTCTTTTTCATCTCTCAATTATTTTATTTCTATTGTGCACTCTAATCAATATTAATCCAACTAATGTTCGTTTATACATTTTAAGAATGGCGTTTATCTTTTTTGAGAATGAGTTCTTATTTTATTTTATTTATTTGGGTCTACAACAGATGATACAAATGTTTGTGTCAGTAAATGTGTAGGCGGGGGTGTTTGTGAAAATAACGGGGACAGAGCTGCTGTCAGACGATCAGCTGTGCGGCGTCATCACAAACGGACGTCGCTTCACGTGATGCTCCGGAGGAAAGGACGTCCCATTGCTCTTAAAACTCATTTCCCTGCTTCTCGTGGTTTCCTTGTGTCTCTCCATGCTTCCCTGGTGGGAGGGACTAGTCGCAGGGAAACGACGCAAGTGAGGGACGCAAGGAATCCATTTAACCGAAGTGAAACGCAGCCACTGCCTGAGGAAGGTTAGGCTATGTGTATTTATGTTGTCGTTAACTTTTTTCGGACCACTTATTTATTTATTTTGGTGACGATCCGACCTCCATGCTGCTACTCTGTCAAACTGCATCCACCAAACAATATGATTTATCTCGACCTCCCCAAAATAACCAAAAGCCTAAATCATGCACGTCCGCTGAAACACTTCCTATTTTTAAATCCCGACTAAAAACGCACCTATTTGCCGCTGCTTTTAATTGAGCTGCCCATACTCACACTACAGTACAGGGGATAGTGGTGGTCTAATGGATAGTGAGGTGGGCTCAAGATCGGAAGGTTGTTCAAATCCCGGGAGAAGGGAGTTCAAATCCCGCCAGGAGCACCACCACTAGTGTGCCCTTGAGTAAGGCACTTAGTCCTTAGTTACTCCAGGGAGAATGTCCCTGTAATTTGTAATTGTAAGTCGCTTTGGATAAAAGCGTCAGCTAAATGAATTGTAATGTAATAATAACAGTATGCCTTTTCAGTCATGTATTCTGTACTTGCTGTGTTTATTTATTTTATCTATTTCATTACCCTTGCGTATTATGCCTGTTTTTAAATTGCTTTATAATAATGTAGTTATGCTGTGTTTATTCTTAATTGTCTTTTGCTTTTAATCTGTAAAGCATTTTGAATCTCCACGTGCTGAAAAGTGCTATATAAATAAAATTGCCTTGCCTTGCCTTGCCCATATTGACACCCTGCAGATCTTCACTCTGCCTTATTAGTCGCGTTCACACCGCAGTACTTTTCCCACTTTAGTTCCGATATAGTTCCGAAATGTTGCGTTCACAACTTCACACCAAAAAGAGCCGGAACTCCAATTAGTTTGTGAGAACCTTTTTTACCCCCTTTTCAGTCCCTGCTAGAGAGCAGGTATTTTCGTGGGAGAAAAGGGTTCCTATGTCTGATTGGCTGGGCGGATTGCAAACCACGCCCTGTAAAACTCCCAAAAAGTGTTGTGAAGCCGCCATTTTATTATCCTTGCATTAGCATTATTATCATTAGCATTATCCAAGCGCACAAACGCAGAGAGACTAACTTATGGCAACACAAAATAAAACACGGGTGTCGGCGTTCTGGCGATTTACTCAGTAGAACAAGAATACAGTGAAGTACAGTTACAGTTATATACAGTTATGTGAAATCTGTTGACCTAATACATTTAATTAAAGTCAACGGTTCAGATTTTTCAGCGTATGTAACATTCAAACTTCTATTGGCTAGCGCTCCAACACATCACACATACGTGATAAGGCTAAGGGGTGGGACATGTCTTGCCGGCCAGCTAATGAATCAAAAAAGACTTGGCTCTGGTCTCAGACAGAGGGTGAAAAGAGGTGCTGCAGTATAACCCGACAAGTTAATAGAACTCAAAACTTTTTTATGTTTTCAATCAATCAATCAATGTTTATTTATATAGCCCAATATCACAAATGTTACATTTGTCTCAGTGGACTTCACAGTTTGTACAGAATATCAGTATGACAATACGACACCCTCTGTCCTTAGACCCTCACATCGTACAAGGAAATCTTCACAGTTTAAAGGGGAACATGGGAGAAACCTCAGGGAGAGCAACAGAGGAGGGATCCCTCTCCCAGGACGGACAGACGTGCAATAGATGCCGTGTGTAAATCAAAGAGATAATACATTTTACAGCATAGGTAGACCAAATGTTTGGAAATACTGTACATGTGTCTATGATAAGAAGATGAATCCATGAGGATGTCAACAATCCTGTGGGAGCCATCAGGGAAGTAGTATGATGAGAGTCAGGCAGGACCACAGTGACAGGTTCAGCCAAGACTCGAAGCCAGGACTCAGGATAGAGGATCCAGGACACAGGACCGCAGCAACAGGATCAGCCACGACTCAGGATCCCGGCGTAGATAGACACCAAAAAGAAATTTGGGAGACTTTCATATTTTATTGAAAAAAAGCTACATACAATAAAAAAACAGCTGCGGGTAAAATGTACCCGTTGGCGGTTCTAGTGTTAAGGAAATGCCTATTGCACAACATAATGTTACAGCACCAAAAACTTGAGCCTCCAAAATAACCAATCAGTTGACATACATCCTCTCTACAAAAAAAAAAAATTAGGTAGTTGTACCTAATAAACTGGCAACTGAATATATTTACAGTATAATTTCCCCCTACTATACATACAAAATTATTTTGTATTGAACACTGATGCTGCAGGAAAGAAAGCCCTCTCTTGATTGTGTATTTTATTAAATCACGTGAGCCCATTTTTTACACTGAAACCTAAAGAGCTTAATTTCAAATAAATCCTAAAGTAGATTATATTCAACATATCCATTGTGTACCTTACAATAATTACAATTCTTATGGCAATATTCAAATCTTGGAACCTGAATGGGATGTGAGCAACACAAGATATAATGTTTGATTAATAACACCTCAGTGACAGAATCAAGCTTTGATGACACCAGGGGCCTCATTTATAACGCCGTGCGTAGGATTCACGTGGGAAGGTTGCTTACTAGTAGAAATCCAAAAAATAGGTACAGAAATGTTCCGACATTTCCGATTCACCAAACATTGCGTACCGGCGAGGAAAGTGCTTACAGCACTTCCTACGCCGGTTTCCCTTTATAAATCACAACCGACTCGAAATGCGATGCAGCTTTTGCGGGCTTCACGTAACGCCCATATTTGCCTATAAATAGTCAAAGAAACGCCCATTCATTCATTCATTAATTTTGACTGACTTTATGAAGAAGATCGCAGGAAATGACCACAGAACAGCTAAAAAAAGACATCTCACATCATGTCAGATTTTGGTTATTTTGGAGAGGTGGAGATAAATCATATTGTTTGGTGGATGCCGTTTGAACCAGAGTAGCAGCATGGAGGTCGGATCGTCACCAAAATAAATAAATAAGTGGTTCGAAAAAGGTTCATGACAAAATAAATACACATAGCCTAACCTTCCTCAGGCAGTGTGTTTGCACCGGGGATAGGAGACCCCCCCCTTGATGAGAAACTGTAAGAAATGATCGGGGAATCCCTCCGGAGTGGAGTCATGACGACTGGATCTGAATTATGTTTTTGTATTTGGTGGTTTGTGTCCCAGCTGTCGATCAGCTGTGCGCAGCGTCTCCACTGCAGCAACTCTATATCCACCAGTTAAAGGAAATACAACTAATGTGTTGTGTTATATTAGCTGTACAATTTACCACATATGGTGTTCTTAGCTTCCATACCTCCTGTGTTTTATGAGCGACTTATCAAGTCTTAGCAAACGGCATAAAACATGTTTAAACATGGTAGTATATAAAACCATGCTCGTACAACCTAGAAATGCAAAACCGCATCATTTATGAGAAAACATTTCATAACATTAAATAACATATCCGTATTTATTTATTTCTCCAAGTTATGTTTTTGTGTGCACTGAGGAGTCTCAAACAGGCGTTTGTTTAATCATTTTAAGATCAGCTTTAATCAATGTTTGAAAATTAATTCTTCATTTGATAAATGAGAGGTAACATTTTGTTTATGGTATTATTTCCACATATTTCTCTCCATTCTTCCTTCTGCCAACGGTGTCGCAGTTTCTCGTCTCTCCCGTTTTTGTGCTTAGTGCGTACGCATGGGTTAGAGTTTGCGTGGAGGACCGCACGTTTTCCCGTCAAGTTAGTATTTTATAAATCGCAAACATTGCGTAAAACTGGCGTACGCCATTTTTTTTATAGCGTATATCCCTTTATAAATGAGGCCCCAGAACAGTTCATACTATTTTTTTCATTATAAAAATTCAAATAATTGTCTACCTGCGATAGAGCTCCTGAAACAATGTAACAAGATAAACTATATTTTTTTGATGATCTGTCACATACATTCAAAACAGTTATTATGCTGACTTACATGCCACAGCCTCAGAAACATGGAGTCATCAATATACAATACACAATATTAAAAATCTGAAAAATAAAGAGCTTTTTGAACATTAAACCATGGAGACATGTCACAGAGGAACTAAATACTGATATACACCTGAAAATAAGCAGGATATGTCCCCTTTATCTTACTGTTGCATTGTGCTTTTTGCCCCCCCCCCCCCCACCCCAGTCTCCAGGCTCCGACTCACCCTCTCCTCCAGGAGCAGAGTCCTCCAGCAGACTCCTGCTGCAGGACGACGGCTTCCAATCTTCTCCCTCCAGTAAAGAGGTGTTAACCCATTATTACATATTGTCTAATTCTCACTTTTGTACATCAAGTTGTATTAATGTTTGATTCATTCATTCTCCTCTCCTTTTAATATAGACCAAAAGAAGCCTTGCATCTTTCCCCACATATGTGGAAGGTGAGTGCTTCATCTCTGTTGCAAACAGTGGAGTGAGAGTTGGAGGAATTCTGAAAAAGATGCTACGTTAGTTATTGTAATGTATCTCAGTGATTTTGCAGCTTGTCACTATGTGTATTGAGGATATTAAGCTGGGATACCTAAGCCACAAATGAGGTCAAAATGGCTGCAGTTCCTCCAGTGATTGAGACATGCCAAAAACAAACATGAATAAACAGATTTTGAAGTAACCAAAGTACAGTACTATTAACAAAAAAGTATGGAAGAAAATAAAACAATCAACACGGTAAAATATGGAAGACTTGCAGACAATTTAACATGCCATCAGTGGTGTAAAGTAACTAATAAGTACAATTTTTTAACTAATAAGTACAATAATTTTGAGGGACATTTTATGCTACTTTGTAATTCTAGTCCTCCACAATTCAGAGGTAAATGGTGTACTTTCACTCCACTACATGTATTTAATACCTTTAATTACTTCACAGATGTGGATGAATGATGTGAAATATATCCAAGTGTTAAATCAGACTTTAGTTCCACCTGGAGTAAATCCACAAGCTACCCTGCAGTATACAAAGTCATTCAAACTAGCTGCACCTTTACCAGCTTTGAGAACACTCTCATGATCAATCATTATAAAACATATCATATATATTTTTCTGAAATGGACCAATCTGCACAATGACAACTTTAAGGATGTTATGCTGTTGCTATTATTATTACTTGTATACTTTTACTTGAGTAACATTTTGATTGCAGGACTTTTACTAGTGACAGAGTAAATCCTACACTCTGGTACTTTTATTTATACTTAAAGATCTGAGTACTTCTTCCACTTCTGCACACCATCAACAGTGATGGTAATTGCTGGGTTCACAGAGGTTTTAGTTGTCACAGGCACAACAACATGGCAAACCTACACTGTGACTGTTTAGTTTGTACTCTGGTGATACACAGTTATTGGCCTGCACTGCTGATCTAAGCCCGCTGGAAATGCTGTGTTAACATTTCCTTAACGCTAGTGCCTTCAGGAGCCAATAGAGATTTAGAGGGGAGAGACAGGTGAGGAAAGGGGGGGGGGGGGGGGTGGGGGGATGAGGAAAGGTAGACACACACACACACGCTATTAAGAAATTGCACCCCTACAACAATGCTAGAGGACATAGAGGCTATCAAAAGGGCTGCTGGTCTGGTTGTATCCGTCATGTAAAATATGATTGTACACATATTTAAACAGTGATATATTGGTAGATGATAAGGAGAGGACTCAATGTCAATTCAGTTTAAAAAGATTACATTTTATATAAAAAAATGTGATGGATGAACTCTGACGATTGCTACAGTAATAGGAATCAAGTATGATTTTGTGAAATGGCTTCTCCTTCTTTTTGAGGTGAAACATAGTGTTTCAGAGGGAGATTAAACCATTCCCCCCCCCCCCCCTTTCAGTCCCAGGCCCATGTGACCCAGAGGACCTGATCGATGGGATCATCTTCGCAGCCAACTACCTGGGCTCCACCCAGCTGCTGTCGGATAAGACACCGTCCAAGAACATCCGCATGATGCAGGCACAGGAGGCGGTCAGCCGCATCAAGGTGAACACACACACACACACACACACACACACACACACACACATACACATACACACACTCCTGTAGTTTATGCCCACACTGGTCTTTACCTTATGTTTGCCAGGCACAGTCAAGTCTCTTATCTGTAGCGAAAAGTCAAACTGTTGCATTTTAGTTTTTGTAACAGTTAAATAAACTATATTACCTAACTATGACTTGTTTTGTAGTCTGTGCCATAATTATATAGATTATTCAGTCTGAGGAACACCAGCAGGAACGTGACTTTTTGCTCCTCAGGATAGTTTCTGAGGAAAGATGTTTCACTCTGTAATACCACAGCTTACTGTATCTCCAACAACTGCAATGGAGTGAGGCATCTTTCCTTTAGCTACATATAGCTACACAAAAAACCATGCTCATTTAACTGCAGTTAAATTACTGTTCTTAGATGTTATGAGACTTTGAGAAATCACATCATTGTCTAGAGTTTTATTTGATTAAACTGGTGTCTATTTGGAGAGGAGCCGATGATAAACATGAAGGTTTTACATGAGTTTGGGTGCAGGAAATGTTGTGACTTTTAGACATATTTGTATGGAAATGTTTATCTTCCTTTACAGGCACATACAGCCGAGTATCATCCGCTTTTAGCACTGGATATTAGTTCTATCACTATGTTTAATTTGGCAAGGCATTTAAAGAAAAACAAAGGACCAATCATTATACTCTCTGTACAGCTTTTCACTCTTAGAGAATGTAAAGCTGAAATGTGTGGTCATGTACTGCTGTACAAAACCTCTCAGTCTGTTCTGGAGCCAAAACAACAGAGACACCTGCTGGTGGAGAAAGGGTTATGCAAGAGGCCAGGCTCCTACTGTAATGAGTGCATGCAGTATCAGTATGAACAGAGAAAGAACCCTGACCAAAGTAGGGAGTGTGGACTGGTAGAGAGAGGTCCCAGTTCAATGCAGAGATAACATGTCACTGTGTGAGCTGTGTTATGTGGGTGTTAAATAAAGAGGGTTTGATTCAAATCCACCATTTCCATTTAAAATATAAGCTTAATATCTCATCCAAAAATGTGTTACTGTTTTCTGCCTTTTCAATTTCAGAAAATTTGACAATACATAATCTACTTTCTGTATTAAAAGGTTAATACATCTCCTTAAGATTACACAAAACCCTCAGTTCTGCCATTCGTGGGACTGATTCTGAAAGTCAACCACCAAACACACCTGCTGAAAGAATGTGACATATGCCGTCCCTGCCTCTGTGTGATCCTCTCAGTCCTCCTGTGCTCGCTCTAACCCTTCACTCTCCTCTCTGCTTTATTCCATGCCTGGCAGACGGCCCAGAAATTAGCCCAGAACAAGAAGAAGGTGCAGTACCTACATCTCTTTTTCCTCTGCTTGGCTCTCTGTCTCTGTGTGTCTGTCACTCTCATGGATTGTTGGCCTTTTTCTGACTCCAGCCTCTGCTTTGTCCCTTCCTTCAATCTCCAGTCCCTTCCATATTTTGTATTCCCTTCCAGTTCACGCATGATTTGGAACACTAGCTCTTCCCTCACAGTGTGCTGGATGCAGGAAACAGCTGTAATCTTTCTCACACTGTGCTGGCTTTGTGGTTGTGTTAAGTGTGCTTTCTATCTCTCCTGCTGATTCTGTAATTGTAATGCTACTATGTATGACCGTAAATAATAACCTATTACCTATGATTTGCTAACCCAGAGTCAAAATGCCAAGTAATCTCATTAGTTTGTCTCTGAGGCCTGAAATGTAAGAAAGCTATGCTGGTGGCTGCAATGGGGCTCTGCTGGGCCTTAAGCTCAGTGTCCAGCATCCTCATAATGACAATGATAGTATACTGATTTTTTAAAAGTTAATGTCAACCCTGGTCATGATAAGAGAAGCAGCACCGAGAGACATTGTGAGTTTGACCTGATGATGATGATGATGATGATGATGATGATGATGATAGGTAAACAATCATGGTCAATAGGATTCATCCACTGGGGACCATGAATGTCTGGCAGATTTCACAGCAATTCATCCAAAATGTGTTAAGATATTCTAGACAGAATATCTCCAGCCATGGTTAAAAGTCTGAATTTGAACCTTTCAGTTCATCGTGTATTATCATATTAAAGGACCATGCTCTAATGCACTCAGGGCACATGAACCTGCCATGTGACTTTGGGTAAAAGGAGTGTTCATGTTGAAATGTTTGTAAAATAGTCACACGGCATGCTGTATTAGTTTTACTATGAAATGATCTGTTGTAAATCACAAGTGCCCTTTATTTCAAGCATTTCTTGCTCAACACTAAAACATGTACTTTTACTTATTTTTAACACACTGATAGATTACTGTCTTAATAGTGTACTGTCTTAATAGAGTACTTTGTTATTCAATTCTTTTCTCCAGGGTGAAATCTTTAAATTGATTGATTATATCTTGCTTCTGTTGCCAAAAAAAGTAATAATCTGAAACGTTAACTTTAATTAAATGTTTTATGTCAACAGGTTTCACATAACTGTATTAGGTTAATTGAAATCAATAATATTAAGTTTAAATATAAATAATTAGGTTCAACTTAAAATTGTTGCTTTCAACTATCCTAATATAAACATTTAAATAAAGCCAACATTTCAGTTTTTTCATTGCATGCTCTGGATGGAATAACACGTTACTGACCTCTAACTTTAGATGTGTGTTCATTCAGGAACATCTGCTCATGAACGTTTCTGTCTATATGTTCTGTGTGTGTGTATGTGTGTGTGTGTGTGTGTGTGTGTGTGGTGTGTGTGTGTGTGTGTTTGTGTGTGTGTGTGTAGGCCCCTGAGGGAGAGCCTCAGCCCATGACGGAGGTGGATCTCTTTATTTCTACCCAGAGAATCAAAGTGCTCAACGCTGACTCTCAGGTACTCAGAGGTTTTTATAGCCTTCCATCAGCAGTATAATTACTGATGTTTAAATGTTTTCATATCTGATCAGAATCTAGCCAATCCTATCGACCTTAAATTGATGGTTAATTTATTATTTGATTAACTATTAATGCTTCTTATTCATGTCCAGGTCATATACATTAATACAGTTATTATGTCATAGGAATTTGTGTTACTGGAAAGGTGTGAGAGACATTTCATTTGAAATGTCAATAAGATCATTCACTTGGTTAATAATTATAGGCCGTGAAACAGGTATTAAACTGCAATTTATGTCTGCTTAAAAAGTTTTTTAAAAGTCTTAACAATTGAGTCAAGATTGAGTACAATATCGGAGTGGTGCAGGAATGAGTCCTAAAAACCTAAAGCTCTACCACTTGTGAATGTTTGAAGCATGTACCTGTCTTAATACGGGGTTGCTAACATGTGGTTGAATGAGACAACTTGACATCTTCATGCTGAACATTAGCCGCGTTAAGTATTGCGGTGGTTATGCACAACCAGAGAACTGTGATGAAGTTCTCTTTTAGCTTAACGTTCAAAATCAAACGTTAAGCTAAAATGTTTTTCAGTGATTTCTAGATTAGAAAACACTGAAAAACAGAAGAAAGATGAGTGAAAGAACTGTAAGATATGAAGCTGTTTTGAAGCATAGAGGAAACAACGTCTATTAGAGATCTTTAAAAAAAAAATCAGAAATCAGTGATGTTCAAATTTGAAGATTATAATGCTGAACAAAACGTGTAAGTATAGTAAACATGAGATCTTTCGAAACCCAATGGAACCCATTGCTTCTGGCAAGGGAGCTCTTGTGACGCTAACTTCCGGGTTAGCATACAAAAATACTTAATCACTTAAACACTCTAAACAACCATCAATATGGACCTTTATACATTTGTATAGCCATGTCCTTGAGTGGTTTCACTGAGACTGTTCTGGCTCTCTGACTTCCAGGAGACCATGATGGACCACCCTTTGAGGACCATTTCCTACATTGCTGACATTGGTAACATTGTGGTTCTGATGGCCCGGCGCAGGATGCCTCGACCCGACTCTCAGGAGAACGTGGAGGCCTCAGATCCAGGGCAAGAGAGCAAGCGGCAGTACAAGATGATATGCCATGTGTTTGAGTCAGAGGATGTGAGTCCAGCAGCAGAGTACTCTCATGTATTTGCTTGTATAAATTGAGTTGACCATAACAGATTGTATACATGATGTAAAACCGTCTCACCCACAATCCTCTTCCCCTCTAGGCCCAGCTGATAGCCCAGTCCATTGGGCAGGCCTTCAGTGTGGCTTACCAGGAATTCTTACGGGCAAATGGTATTAACCCAGAGGACCTGAGTCAGAAGGAGTTCAGCGATCTGCTCAACACTCAGGACATGTACAATGATGACCTCATCCACTTCTCTAAGTCTGAGAACTGCAAAGACGTGAGTAGGGCTGTGTATCAAGCAAACACTTGAACTGCTTCCTCATCAGTCTTACATCACTTCCTTTACCAATGCCACTGGCTCATAGTGCCCAGATAGGTCTATAACCAGGGGTGCACATTACTTTTTTTGTGAGTTACTCAGATGAGTACCAGGAGACAGCGTTTGGTACTCACCCCACACGAAGTGTGGTCCTCCTCAGTGTCTCCTTCACTGTCCTCTATTTACACTTATTGCATGCTAGATGATGAAGATGATGAAGACCTCCATATCTCTTTTTAAGCCTCCGATTTGCTTTCTCCAAAAGTTGTTGCCAAAACTGTGAAGTCCTTGCATTTCCTGAGGCCAAGTTGAAGGATCAGATACTAAGAAATTATCACATGACTTGAAGTCATATCTGATTTCAGATGTGGGAAGTTACTAAGTACACTTATTCAAGTACTGTACTTAAGTACAATTTTGAGATATTTGTACTTTACTTGACTTTGATGCTACTTTGTACTTCTACTCCACTACAGTTCAGAGGTACATTGTTTACTTTTAGTCCATTACATGTATGTAATACCTTTAGTTACTTTACAGGTGTGGATGAATGATGTGAAATATAATCAAGTGTTGAATCAGACTTTAGTTCCACCTGGAGTAAATTCACAAGCTACCCTGCAGTATACAAAGTCATTCAAACTAGCTGCACCTTTACCAGCTTTGAGAACACTTTAATGATCAATCATTATAAAACATATCATATATATTATTCTGAAATGGACCCATCTGCACAACGACTACTTTTACTGTCACTACTTTACCTATATTTTGATGATAATACTTTTCTAATTTTACTAAGGTAACATTTTGAATGCAGGACTTTTACTGTAACAGAGTATTTCTACACAAGATCTGATTTCAAACTCTTCCATAACACCCTGAGTAAGTTGGCAGCTGTGTGTTTTAAGGCCCTGACACACCAATCCGAAATTGGCCGTTTTCGTTAGTCGGACGACGAAGCGTGCCCTGTCGCCCAAACTCAATTTGGTGTGTCCCGCACCGTCGACCGTGACACGCCTTATTTGGCCTTTCATTCAACATGTTGAATCGGCCGTGCGTCGGCCACCGGCAGTCGGACAAATAAATCACTCTAGAGGTTTCTCAATTCTTAAATGTCCCCTCCTCGACTCCCCTCCTCGACTCCTATCCTCGAGACTTAGTGCCGCCCGCAGGAGATGCGAGCGGAGGACTCGAGGAGGGGAACCGAGGAGAGAGGAGAGGAAGCAGCAGGTAGTTAGAGAAATGAGAACTCCTCTCCTCTGAGCGGTCATTTTTTAAGAGAGGTCCATTAATGATGACAGGAGGCACAGCAGCCCAATGGACAGATGTGTTCATGACGACTTATATATTTACTTTGATTCATTGACAGTGCGATTTAGAGACAATAACAGGCTACAGATGCAGGGGGACACACACACACACACACACATATATTTATATAAATATATACAATTTCAGAATCAAACAAGTATGAGAGCACTCTCATTATAACGTAACACAATCAGAGACTGGATATATCCTCCCCCCCCCCCCCCTCTCTCTGGTCGCTGAAATGGGGAATTTAAATTACGGGCCAAAAGTTGTATTTACAAGTATTACAAGTAAGCAGAGGACACCAAACCAACTGAGACCCGTCTGTCCGCTGCATCTACGCACTGTAGCCTACAACAGCTCCTAAAGCATAATCAGGCTACAGCCGTTGTGTATTTTATTAAGTGAAGCACTAAATGGTCTTAGAAAAATATCGACTCTTTGTTTGTAGATATCTACTAAACTACAGCAAATAAAGAGAGTAATGTAGGCCTGTTATACTGAGTGATATATATTATACACACTGCTCTGCTTTCTGCACGGACCTCACAGCTGTTCTCACTGTAAACATTGCGACGCGATGAAAGCAGTTTCTAAAATAATATCCAGAGGATGCATGCAGAGCTGTCATTGGCTGAGAGAAGTCCGGCCGTGCGTCACGACTCCACCGTTCCCGGAAATGCATCCGCGGAGGAGCCGTGGAGGACCCATCAGTGTATCCTCGGTTATAGCTCCTCCAGAGAGCCTCCTCGATGCTCGATGCTCGGTCCTCGATGTGCATTTAGAGAAATTAGTTGGACTTCAAAATGGCGCGCTGAAATTAATTTCCGGGTCACTACCGGAGGACCGAGGAGTCAAGGAGAGGAAATTTGAGTATTGAGAAACCTCTACTGATTGGCTGTTCAGCTAGCGAATCAGTGCATGAGAAGCGAAACGGTTGCTTGAGAATGTCTTCCACAAGCAACACTCCAATGGCTGATAGCTCCAGTACCGCACGAAACATGTTTTCGATGGACGAGAGTGAAAATGGAACGCACACGCTATTTGTTGTTTGTTTATATCACGTAGTCTGTTCTTCTTCTCTGTCTTCCGGTTGTTGCCTCTTTTGAATGACGAATAAACACTACCGCCGCCTGCTGGTAAGGAGTGTTATTGCCACTCACGCATGTGCAGTTCGTACGTGCTCGGCTGAAGTCTTTGCGGTGTGTTCCAGTGCGACACATGGCCAAGACGCAGGAGAACACGCCGACGCAACAGTCGGCGTCGGCATCGGCGAGTTCTCTGGTGACTGCTTGGTGTGTCAGGGCCTTTAAGCTTCACAGGTCCGTCGGTTACAGGCCCGGTTCCAGAACAAAATGACTCAGGGTGCATCTGAGATTAGAGAGGGTGCAGTGGTAAAGTGCTATTTTTATAACGCAATTCAGATTTGTGCCGCGCATGCGTACCTGCGTACCAGTTATGTGCACCCCTGTCTATAACACTGAATGTGTTCTGGAACATAATCACAAACAGGCTTGAGTGTAACAGAGGACATCGATAGTTGGAGTTCTTACTTTTCGTGGTTGTTAATAAAACTATCGGACAAAATTCTATTTCCCAAGTGTAGCAATCCAGCCACATAACAGACACGATGAGAGATAAAGAGAGAGTTCTTCCCAAGTCTTAACTCATCAGGAATTCAGTCTATCAATAACCTTATTGATGAGAAGTCATATCTGCCTGTTTTACAGTCTCTCACCAGGTTTTGAGAGCAAAAAATATATATAAATAAATGTCACCTAATTACTTTCTGTTACTTTTGGATACCTGCATATCAAATGCAATGCAAATAAGTACAAGACAAATTAATTCTTACCTCTTTACCTTTATTTATAGGAAAACCTTTCACTCAGCATATTCCGGCAGCAGCCATACACCAACACTGAAACACATGAGCACATACTACAGTTTAAAAATGCAGAAATAAAATCTGAGCTGACAGAAAATGCTCTGTTTTAGTTTAATACACACAGTTAAGCTCACACACACTATTCTATGAACATATAGGTTCACCTGCTGAATTAAAAACAGATCAGATGAAGCAAAGAAAGTGAAAACCATAAAGCAGATTCAGGCAGTAGGCATATAGATTCACACTTAAAGTATTATCCTACAGAACAGTACAGCTCTAAGAGAAGAGAGAACATCTGATCCTTTACAACAAACACTATGATCTTTTTAGGTTTCAGTAACATTGTAATCCTGATATAGTGATCCCTAATCATTAGAAATGTAACAGTAATCTGGTTATGTATTTTTTATGTAATTTTGAGGGAATACAGGTACCTTTTTTGTAATCTGATTACATAATGTAATTTATTACTCCCTAATCCTGAATAAAGTAACCTCTTACACTAAACTATTTGATATTGCTGCATTATTATAATTTTTTGCGGTGAATAGTCATCATTTATTTCACTCTAACTTCAAATGGTTTTGCGGTTTTGTTTCCTCAGGTGTTCGTAGAGAAAGCAAAGGGGGAGATTCTGGGTGTGGTCATTGTGGAGAGTGGGTGGGGCTCCATCCTGCCCACCGTCATCATCGCCAACATGATGCATGCTGGGCCGGCTGAGAGGTCTGGCAAACTGAACATAGGAGACCAGATCATGTCCCTCAATGGGACCAGTCTGGTGGGACTGCCACTGTCCACCTGCCAGAGCATCATCAAGGTATTTATGGCCATTCTACACCTGCACTGGACCTCCAGCCTGGTTTTAACTTAAAGGTCCCATGTCATGGCCATTTCTACTGATCATAATTCCATTGTTGAGGTCTACTAGAATAGATTTAAATTGTGCAATTTTCCAAACTCACATTGGTTTCTCATACAGCATCTCTGTATAGTATGTGTATTCACTCACCCCCCCTGTGAGCCCAGTGTGCTCCGATTGGTCGGGACGTTGCGAGGAGCGGACAGGTTTCCGGGTCGGCGATACACTGAGAACAAGCTAAACTCATCCTGAGCACACACAAACACTCACAGTAAAAACAATAAGTGTGGCTTGATATTGAGTAAGAAAAAGGTTTATAACGCTGTGAGAATGGGTCTGCGGAGAGCATTTCTCCGCCATCCCAACTCGTCTATTACCAGCGTTCAGGGAGCTCTAGGGGGACTCCCTGTTAGTTAGCCAAGGGATCCCGGTGTGTGAGGGGCTCGGCGGATTGGTCCATTTGGGCCAATCCGGTCATTTGTTGTTGATTTGGGTGTTCACACGTCACAGAACCCAGGAAGCAAACAATGGAAAAAGAGAAATGTCCAACGAGGCGTTCTGGGGCAGCATAGACAGGTATTTTCTGTGTTAGAGTTTTACTCGCTACAGGGTGTACTTTGAGGGTTTGTGACTCTGCAGACCGTTTACATGCAGAAAAACCTACATAACACACAAGGGGACGGGTGATAACCGGAAAAGCATGACATGGGGCCTTTAATTAATACACTACTTATTACCGAAGCTCATTAGGTTTAGTTGGATGCAGTTTTGGCTTTATTTAATCAAAAAAGTAGAAATACATTAAACGACATGCCATGGTAAATATATATATATATTTGCTGAAACACTTTTATGAAATGGGGGCACTGCAAAGCTATCATCGACCAATTCCCTTTGAAATATGAATAGACAATTTTGACTCATAATATCCCCCTGCCAAACACAATGCAATTGTTTACTGCGTCATGTGCTCAGAGTGATTGTTAAATAAATAATAATTGAATACTAATGCTGATGAAAGCTAGATTCAAACTTTTCAAGTGTTATCAAAGACCTCAAGTTGTTGCCTGGCAACGACTTTGTCCGGATATTTAGTAATTAAGGAGAAATTAATATTTTGAGAAAGAGAAAAAACACGTTCAGACTTTTTTGTCCCAAGCAGTGAAATCTTTTTATTCTGCTGTGAGGTTTGGCACTTTAACATGAGGGTCTGTGGAAATATATTTGGTTCCGTCCTGTGAACTGCAGCTTCTGTCTTTCTGTTCTGCTGCTGGGATCTGATGTGTGTTTGCAGTGATGTGAACCCTGTGATGTTTCGCTGATACCATGTGCATTTCTTTATGTAGGGTCTGAAGAACCAGTGTGGGATCAAGCTGAACATCGTCAGATGTCCCCCAGTGACCACTGTGCTCATCAGACGGCCAGACCTGCGCTACCAGCTGGGGTTCAGCGTCCAGAACGGCATTGTGGGTGATACTGAACTGTGTCTGTATTCTGTTAAATCACTTTTTTATTTGTGATCAAAATGAACTCATCTGTCGATAAACAGATCTGCAGCCTTATGCGTGGGGGCATCGCTGAGAGGGGCGGGGTCAGAGTGGGACACCGCATCATCGAGATCAACAGCCAGAGCGTGGTGGCCACGCCCCATGAGAAGATCGTCCACATCCTGTCCAACGCTGTGGGAGAGGTGAGACGTCCCTCTGCATTCTGACATCACCAACACTGAGCTATAGATCCTCTACCAGACTTATTCAAGAACATAGTTACACACAGAGGTGGAGGATGTACTCAGTTGTTGTACTTATATGTCAAAGTAGCAATACTACAGTATAGGAATACCGAAAATGTTACTCAAGTAATAGTACAAAACCATTAGCATTAAACATGACTTACCAACTATGCAGATGTTTTTGGATTACATTTACTGATGAATTATTGTGTTTGTTGCAGCTGGTTAGGAGCTAAGTAAATGACTGTATACTGCAGGGTAGCTTGTGAACTTATTTCAGGTGTAATTAAAGTCTTATGTATGTGTTGATTATGTTTCATATCATTAATCCAAATCTGTAAAGGAACTAAAGTAATTAAAAATATGGAGTTGTGTAAAAAGTATGGTATTTTCTTCTTAATTGTAGTGGCCTGGAAGTATAAAATATGAGAAAATAGAAATAATCAAGTAGAGTAAAAGTGTCAAAATAGTAATTAAGTTCACGACTTGAGTACATTTACACCACTGGTAACCAAGGCGCTTCTGCCACCTAACACTTGAAAGAACTAAGGGTTAAAAATATCACATGACTTCGGCTTGGCCATATGATTATGAGAGTTATTAGCAGAGAGTGACAGAGCTGGGTTGCTGAGCAGAAGCATCAGATGTCTCCGGACGGGCTGCATCTCGCTGTGTGCTCGGCTATAAACAGCAGCAGCAGCTACATGACACCCAAAGGTGAATGCTAGTGCACCCAGTCTAAGCAGCACAACACTCATTGCAAGCTTTAAATCACCAGCCTGACCTCCCAGTGTAGAGTTCATACGTTTTATTTAAAGGGGCCATATTCCTCTCACTTTCAGGTGTATATCAGTATGTAGTGTCTCTACTGGGACATGTCTCCATGCTTTAATGTTCAAAAGCTCTTTGTTTTTCTCATACTGCCTGTGCTGCAGCACCTCTTTTCACCCTCTGTCTGAAACCAGAGCCCAGTCTGCTCTGATTGGTTAGTTGGTCAGCTCTGTTGTGATTAGTCAACTGCATGTCCCCCCCTTTAGCCTATCACGTACAATGTGTTGGAGCGCTAGCCAATAGAAGTGTTTCATAGTGAGTCCGATGGAGGAGTTGGAGGGAACACAGGGATGTTAGCCTTTGCTGACCATTGCACAACAACCTATATAACACACTACAGGAGAGGGAGACCCGCCAAAAAGCAGAATAAGGCCTCTTAAATAGTGCTTAGTATGACACAATTAGTTTCACCGTGACTGTGTTTTTTCTTAAACTTGGGGATGTCTGGGATGGCAATGACTGCTACCCTTTGGCACTTGACATTCAAAGGCATTTACCTTCAATAAGTCCATCAATTAAATGCTTTGCTCTGTTTTTGACTGTCTCAGATCCACATGAAGACAATGCCTGCAGCCATGTACCGCTTGCTGACCGCCCAGGAGCAGCCTGTTTACATCTAAGAAGACCGAGCCCTGACCTCACACACCTCTAACCCCCCCCCCCCCCTTTCCGGCGCTCACCCTCCACCCTTCTGGTCCCAGCTGGTGGACTGTAGTGAGTGGTTAGTGGGATTGTTCTGTTGCTCTGCCTCATCTTCAAGTGACAACATAGAAACCCAGAGTATCTGTCGTCACTAAAAGATTTGTTTTCTTACTTTGGCTAAATGTACAAAGGGTGATAGATGTTTACACCTGTTGCTATTTCTGCGCCTAGTAGTGCCCCGCAATCCTCAACACATTTCACACTTTCAAACTTGTGAGCAGTTCCTCAGTGCATCTCTAATGTTCAGTTTAGGCAACTTTTAACTATATGGTCATTGCTTAATCAGAAAAATTAGAACTTCTCACACACTATAAACCTTATATTTAATGAGCAATCTGCACATCTAACCCTGACTGCCATGCTGCTATTTCATTGGCAGACCACTGCCTGTGTCTTTATATACGTAGTTCCTCCACCAAATTATTGATGTGTTTTTATCTTCAGTTTTCATGTTTTAGCTACATTTCATGCGACCAAGCTGGAGCCTGCTACTGTAACTCAGTGTGAACCATGCTGACAGATGAGTGTGAGCACCCACTTCCCCTTGGCACATTCCATATGTCCGCTGCTTTGGAAGAGTTGACGCTGCACATTTCCAACAGATACGTTTCTGACTCCATTGTCACAGTCAGTGTTGGCTGATCATTTATTACATTTTTGTATCCTCTGTACAGAGCACAAGCTGTAGCTCCGTCAGGTTGGTGTTGTCATGTGACAACACCAACTAAAGTAATGCTGTCCAAACATGGGGGCGTAACATCACACCTGCACCACCATGTCCCTGTGTCAAGGTGTTGGCACAAGACAGGGATGGAATGATTCGAAATAATCCCAGGCGATTTTTCTCAAACAAAGTGAACCATATACTGTATGAAGTTCTATCGCTTCACTTCCCTAACACCTTAAAAAGAAAAACTCTGCCTATTCTATAGAGCGTGTTGGCCGACTCTGAAGTTAGAAAAAAAACAATGGGATTTTGGATTAAAATGTGCGTTGGTAAACACATGTTCATGATACTTTCACCTCCTGTTCAGCAGGGTAGTCTCCAAATCTGAACACCACTTTTCTTATCTTTGAAGCCAAAATGCAATCCCCAGAAGTAAAAAACTAACATAATGCTATAAACGGACTACATCAGGGTCACATGACTGAGCCAAACATTAAGCAAGGTGGCTAATGTTTGGCTCATGATGTTAAGCAGTCTTATTTAGACGCTGGACATTCACCAGTGGGTTTTTTACTATATATGTATTTTATGTCTAAGAACAAAACGTGAAAATCTTGTAAGCTTGTGTTAACCCAGGCTTCTAATCAAAGCATTTACAAAGAAACAGGACCGGAAATGGTAAAATAAATTAATAAACTCATTTTTGTTTTTTTTAGCTCATTCCTGCACCTCTCTTTTGAACGCAAACAGTTCCAGGAAATCAAGCCTTTATAATTCGGCCTCTATAGAAATTTTATTTATTCATTGCTGGTTTGATAACTACGTCATGCCATTGTATGTGGATGCACAAAGCACTCATGCTGTACATGTGTATAGTCTGTTTCCTTAACATTGTACAGGGTTCACTGATCTCTGTACACAGGACACTGCTCGTAGTGCATACAAGCCACTTTAAATGGTCTAGCTATAGGCGAGTATGCATCATGTCACTGACTTTCGCTTTCTCTTGCCAACAACAGTCTTATTCAGTAAATCATTCCAGTGGCTTATACTTGCTTTTTTTTCTTTTGTTAACTACTGCTTATGAAACTTGGCTGCAGTTTTCACATTAAAAGTCTACATTTTATGGCTTTATTCCCTTTAAGCCACCGGTTTTTAGCGAAGGTTTTTAATGTTAACTGTGGGTTCAGGAGGTGTTTCGTGTAAGTGACAGCAGCTGAAAGTTTCAATCCCAAAGATCTCTCTCTGTGTTTCTGTGTTTTGTAGATTTCACTTCCCACGAGATCCTGCAAATGCCCAGTTTGTAATACTGCAAATATATACATTTTGCAACACATTTATCAGGGTTTAGTCTGCATTGACAGAACATTAAAAGAGGAGCAAATAAGAACATATTAAGGCTTCTTATATGATGATGAAATATAAGACTAATAACAAAAAATACAATCCTCCTTCAGGAAAGGCCTGATTCATTTGAGGGAGAGAATGGCCTCCAACAGTACAACAGAGAATGTACAATGACAAGCAAAATGTTGCCTTTATTCAATTGGAAATAAGAAACAGTGAATTGTTTTTGTTAATACGCTTTCCGTTAATATAATTATGAATAATGCCAGGGAGACATTTATCAGCATCATATCAGCGAAGACATCCCATATACAGCTTTCTATATGTAGCACTGTTTGATTACCCAATTTGTGTTGTTTCTATTATGAGTTTAACTGTGTGACGTGACATTTTCTATTTGCTTTTAAATGTGATGAAGGACACAAATTAAGACATGCTTAAGGGGAAGAAAGAGTAGGAAGGAGGGGGAGACATCAGGATTATTAGCATATTTTAAATTATGAATACCTATAACCCAGCAGAGTACAGATCCCTGAAGCAGTGGCGGTTCTAGACCGCAATGTTTGCCCTAACACCATATTTATATAAAAATAAAGGCAATGAACAGTTACATCTCTACTTTACATAAGGGTGTCTGCACAATCTCACATTACAGCAACAAAATCCTGCGGATTTTGGCAAACCGAGTACCAGAAAATATACATTTAAAAAAACTTTTCATTGTTAGGGGGGCCACAGGGGGGTCAGAGGTCAGTGTTAGGGGGGCACTGCCCCCCCCGCCCCCCCTAGAACCGCCCCTGCCCTAAAGTGTTAACGGCAATGAGATACGTAGTATTATGGCATGCGGTAGTTTCTCTCACGTTCCTGAAGGAATACAGACTTTCTGTTCCTGCACTGCAGACAGTTCACGGCTTATCCAAAGTGCAATGCTTTATTTTGTTAACTTGAAATATGATTATTTTCATTACCTTTTTCTTATTTAAATGTTTCTCTGATAATTTGATACTTTTATGTTGTATTAATACACAAAATGAGACTGCACATTAGCATTTTTTTCAAATGTAAGTGGTGCCTCTTAAATGACTCAACTGGTGTTTTATCCCATTCGATTTTAAATCACTGGAAATCAGTGTCCGCCTCCTAAAACTAGAATTTAAAAACAAAGGTTCAGCTGTGGAACGTGGCATGTAGGTAACAGGTTAAGTATAGACATACCGGCATGTTATCTTCAAAATGCTGTGGATGATCGTGACTATCTGCTTTTCAATTTGAAGTAATTTTTTAAAGTAAAGGTGCTGATATCACATGAGACAAGGTAAGGGACTAAAGTGAGGAGGTCTTTGCTGCCGGTCTTCTGGGTAAAATATTTTACTCTTCAGTGATTAGAAGGATTTGTGTTACAACTGAAACAGATATAAGCGCCTTTAAAACGGCTTTACTGACAGAAGAGGGTTCTCTACATCATTTGTGTTATGTTCCAGGAGGTAATGAACCAACAGGATAATGAACCTGAAATATAAGTGAATCTCAGTCTGCGACTCACATATACAGTAGCAGATTCAAAAAACGTTTCTTTTTTCACACTGCCTTCTATGCCATTTATTTAACACGATGATTGTCATTGGCTACGAATGTTCATGTGGCTCAGGTTCTGCACATGTATTATAATCACAACATATTTAGTGTCAAAAGACTAAGCTTTAAAAATTATTTAAGAAGGGGAAATAAATGGTTCATGTTATTGCAGCCTCTTACAATGTTGCAGAGCCATTGTGCTCCATTTAAAACTAACTCAATTCAAAAAGGAAATAACTCGTAAGATGTAATTTTTATTTATTTATAAGATACAAATCAATTTTCTGAATTCATTTCAATTGAATTCTCTCTTTTTCAAGTGTTCCTTTAAACAGAACACATCCCCTTGACTGCAATAAGACTGTCCTTTAAAATGTAGCACACCAAGAAGGTCTTATTGTTGTCTCTCCCCAGTCCAAATTGAGGTTTTACGGGGAGGGAGGGGGGGGGGGGGGTGTGGACTAATGATGGACTCTAAGGTTTACTAAGGATTGCGGGTTAGTCATTGAGGTTAAAACTAATGTTCCAAGTGATAAACAACTCGGAAACAAGAACCTTTTAAAGGCCAGTCAATTTGGACTTTCAATCTTTTCGATCTTATCAGTGTAGACTTTTTTCCTCCACATCCTAAAGCGCTATTAACTCAAAACCTACTCCTCTGCATCTCTGGGAATGTACCTGACTACACCAGCCCAACTGTCTTTCTTTGAACAGCTTTATTTCCACTGTTGGACGACGATGTTTACATCCCTCTTGAGTTTAAGGCTTAACCACATGTACCCCACTGTATATTCAAACCTTAAAACCCACTGCTTATTCCATATGTATGGCCTCATTGATGAAGCTCATCTTGGCCTTACTGCTACTACTGGACTCTTTATGATGGTAAAACAGACCCTGAAGAGGAATAGGAGCAAGGGCAGCCATTTCTGGATTTACAGAGATTACGCCGTACTGTTCTTACTTCTAGTGTGTGTGTGTAGTGTGATTTAAACCAATGTACTCCATGTTCAAACAAAAACCAGCTGGATATATAAAATACACATATAAAGTAAATATATAGAAAACTATGTAAAGGTATATACTTCTAATGGTTTTGTTTGTTTGGCCTAAAGGCAAGCTTCATTAGAGAGCAATGTGAATGGAATGTACACAACTAATATGTTAAAAGACATAAAGCTAGAGCACGAGATAATGTAAGGTGTGAGTGATATTTTCCCTCCATGGACTGTCAGGCAAGTGTGACACGATGTAGCTAACAGAGGAAACAAGCACTTGAAGCTAGCACAGGCAGTAGGGTTGGCTAACAAGTATTTTTAAGTGCACTCATTTTGAATGTAACTGAAACATTAACTCTCAATGTGTCGGAAGATTAAAAAAATATATACATATAAGGAAAATACAATTTCTGTAAAGCAGCAGCAATGTTTTATTTATTTGCTAGCTTTTTTCTGTGATGTTCTAGCTAATGGAGCTACATTCCTGTACCAGAGCCAGAATGTTTGTAACAGTATTTACAACAATAAATGACTTGCAGAAGCACTTTGACTTGGACTGGAATATCATTTAGCACTGCATGAACACCAGTGGTGGCGCCATGGTATGACTGGGGTAGGCTACAGCCATACCAAGAAATGGCTTCGCCCCACCATGAAAAATGATGTTAAAGTAAGCAAATTAAATTGAATAATAAGCAAAATGCTAAATGTTGAGAACACGGTAGTGTTAATTTCGTCAGCTATGTTTTAATTTAGTTTTAGTCTTAGTCCTGTGTTAAATTGTCTTTTTAGTCATATTTAGTCACCTTCATCCTGTTTTTATTTAGTCAAGTTTTAGTCGACTAAAAGTCTGAGCATTTTAGTCTTATTTTAGTCGACTAAAACAGTAAACATTTTAGTCAAGATTTAGTCGACTAAAAGTCTGAGCATTTTAGTCATATTTTAGTCAAAGAAAACTAATTATTTTAGTCTACTTTTTGTCAATGAAAACTGTTGAGTCCTTTTTAGTCATCAGATTATATAGGAAGGAAGAGGAAAGGTGAGCATCCGGGCCAGGCCCATCCCCCACATATACTAATTTAGCAGACGCCCCTCCTTCATCACAACACCTCCACTACGATACGCACAATGGATGACGAGGTTTTCATCATGGAAGTGATGAACACACACTATTTTATATGACGTAACCAATGCTTACTACAAGGACAACATCAGAAAGGACAAGGCCTGGTTTTTAGTCGCTGCAGTTTGTGGAGTGAAAGGTAACAACTACATATTAATGTTTTAAAGTTAATTAATACTTGTAGGTACAGTACAGAGCCATTCAGTAGTTTAACATCTTGTGAAAGTCGTTAAAAAACTGTTCAGACGCTACGCTTCTGAAACGCTTCTGGGACGCGTCCGGTGGGTTATAGCGCTAGAGGAGGTCAGACCAAAACCGCGGCGCAGCCGTAACGCAGCGCGGCGCAGACGGACCCAGTGGAAACTGGGGGTCAGTCAGTGGTTCCCAAACTTTTTGTGCCCAAGGCACACCAAAGGACAAGTAAACATCTCAAGGCACACCTATTATGCAAAATAGCCCTTATAACACGTGTTATCACTCATATCATGTAAAATATCTGTAAATGTGCATAATTATTTACTAATGCCAAATAAAATATCTGTGATAGTGAGCACTTCTCCTTTGCCGAGATAATCCATCCCACCTCACAGGTGTGGCATATCAAGATGCTGATTAGACAGCATGATTATTGCACAGGTGTGCCATAGGCTGGCCACAATAAAAGGCCACTCTGAAACGTGCAGTTTTGCTTTATTGGGGGGGTCCGAAAACCAGGCAGTATCTGGTGTGACCACCATTTGCCTCACGCAGTGCAACACATCTCCTTCGCATAGAGTTGATCAGGTTGTTGCCTGTGGAATGTTGGTCCACTCCTCTTCAATGGCTGTGCCAAGTTGCTGGATATTGGCAGGAACTGGAACAAGCTGTCGTATACGCCGATCCAGAGCATCCCAAACATGCTCAATGGGTGACATGTCCGGTGAGTATGCTGGCCATGCAAGAACTGGGATGTTTTCAGCCTCCAGGAATTGTGTACAGATCCTTGCAACATGGGGCCGTGCATTATCATGCTGCAACATGAGGTGATGGTCGTGGATGAATGGCACAACAATGTGCCTCAGGATCTCGTCACGGTATCTCTGTGCATTCACAATGCCATCAATAAAATGCACCTGTGTTCGTCGTCCATAACATACGCCTGCCCATATCATACGCCTGCCCATACCATAACCCCACCACCACCATGGGCCACTCGATTCACAACATTGACATCAGAAAACTGCTCACCCACACGACGCCACACACGCTGTCTGCCATCTGCCCTGAACAGTGAAAACCGGGATTCATCCGTGAAGAGAACACCTCTCCAACGTGCCAGACGCCATCGAATGTGAGCATTTGTCCACTCAAGTCGGTTACAACGACGAACCGGAGTCAGGTCGAGACCCCGATGAGGATGACGAGCATGCAGATGAGCTTCCCTGAGACGGTTTCTGACAGTTTGTGCAGAAATTCTTTGGTTATGCAAACCGATTGTTGCAGCAGCTGTCCGAGTGGCTGGTCTCAGACCATCTTGGAGGTGAACATGCTGGATGTGGAGGTCCTGGGCTGGTGTGGTTACACGTGGTCTGCGGTTGTGAGGCCGGTTGGATGTACTGCCAAATTCTCTGAAACGCCTTTGGAGACGGCTTATGGTAGAGACATGAACATTCAATTCACGGGCAACAGCTCTGGTGGACATTCCTGCTGTCAGCATGCCAATTGCACGCTCCCTCAAAACTTGCGACATCTGTGGCATTGTGCTGTGTGATAAAACTGAACAATTCAGAGTGGCCTTTTATTGTGGCCAGCCTAAGGCACACCTGTGCAATAATCATGCTGTCTAATCAGCATCTTGATATGCCACACCTGTGAGGTGGGATGGATTATCTCGGCAAAGGAGAAGTGCTCACTATCACAGATTTTTTCAGATTTCTGAACAATATTTGAGAGAAATGGTTATTTTGTGAATATAGAAAATGTTTTAGATCTTTGAGTTCATCTCGTGAAAAATGGGAGCAAAAACGAAAGTGTTGCATTTATATTTTTTTAGTGTATTTATTAACGAAATATTTCAGAAATTAATTTGAAACTTTATCAAATTAGGCTTCATCAAAGCAGCAACATACTCATTTAAACCAGACAGGTCACAAAATTAAAAATGAGGCAAAGGAAACTCAGCAGAAATTAAGCACAGAGAACTGTCAATGCAAGGAAGCTACATTGTCCATGGTCCTGAACTACAAATGATAAATGTAACATTTCAGCAATCAGCATTGAAACATGTGCTATTGTAAATATTTTGCCGACTTACAAATTAGTGAGATACATGTGCCTGTCGGGGTGTGCAGAATTTTTGAATCCTTGGTGGCACTGAGGAGAGGGCCACTCGCAAGTCCTGTTCAACAGAGAGCCGTGACCTCCTGTTGTTCTTCATGTAAATCAGAGTAGAGAACGCCAACTCCAGAGATGGGGTCGTTACTAAAAAAATGTAATATATTACATATTACTTTAAAAAAAGTAATATATTACACTACTTTGTTACTATCTACATAAAGTAACTCGTTACTGTCAGAGAATATTTTAATCCGATCTCTTTGTGTCTTGAGTTTCTCAGCTTTTCTGAGAACCTGTCAAATTACAAACAATATGCTTTTCGTTAAGTCGCAGCTCCTATCTGTAATGTGAGGAGGACACAGGTCAAGAGGTCATCTGCCTTTCTGTGGGTGAGGGGTTTGGTTCATTTGAGTTGGGAATACAGATGGGTCTTTGTCCCAAGGTCTGGTAAAGATTAAGATTGGAGGAGCGGGCTTTTGGGATTCCTCCTTTGGGGTTGTAAGGAAATGTGTTTCTGCGCTGTGTCTTCAGAGTGTGCTCGGTGGTTCACATGTAAAGTGTGAAATACTCTGTGATCTCTCCGGCCGTATTCTACTCTCAATAAATATCAGTGTTTGACTAAAGCCGCTCCTGCTTCCATCCTTTCCTGAGCCTTGGCTCTGCATTGCTGCACAGAAGTTTTCTCCACAAATTGGCGTTGTCGGCAGGATACCAAAAGATTTTCAGAACTGGTAAGTGTAATTTCAAATCTATATTTGGACATTGCCTTACCAGAATCTGTGATTGACGGTATCATAAAAAAAAATTACCTGTGAAACTGAGCGTCTGCATTTTTTTTTGGTTTCTCTACTCTTTACATTTGGGGGTTTTAATGATAACCTGGGGAATCGGTGTCTAAGGGACTTCATCCTGGCCGATTTTCCCTGTGACTGCTGCTGGGGCATGTGCCTTCAGAGCAAACACAGCTCATGTAAAAAACAATAAGAATATTTGGGGGTAATAATAACCTGGGAATATCGACTGATCTTGGAATTAAATGAACAGACAATTACACACAGCAAATATTCGGAGAGACCTTAAAGAGAGCATCAGTAGAGTGGACTTCTGCATTAGGAGCAATGTGATAGATTTGTATTGAAACAAATCGCCGAATTCTGGAGGTTTCAGCGGTCAACCGGTTAAATTAACAGCAGGCATCACCTCGAGTCTGCCTGCAGCTGCTGCAGAGTGTGTGTGTGATTTCACCCCCCCCTGCGGGGGCAGCAGGCAAAGAGGAAGAAAAGCACAGAGTGTCATATATCTTTTCCTCACACCATTGCCGATTTTTTATTTTTTTTTAAAAAAGAAACAGAACGGTCTAAAAGCATTTCTTTTTGACTGCGACCGTCTTCTACTATTTTGCTGGCAAGATTGGGGCAGACAACGGAGTGCGTGTGTTGCCTGGCGTGCCGCAGTTTCCTACTTGCTGGAGAAACTGGGTGTCTGCCCGGGATAAACACATCAAAATATAGGTTAATTGGTCATTAATGGGAAGGGTGGTACGCGAGAATGTGACATAGCGCTATATTTCATCGTTGTAATGAACTGATGGGTTGTTAAATTTGACTGTTGTTGGAGAAGAAAAGGTACTGAATAAATATAAAGTCTATGCTCTCCGGATCGGGGTGAGCAAAGCACCACTAAATTGGCATAGTGGTTGTTGATTGAGAATAAATTAGTTATTGCTCTTCAACAGATTCCGTTCTAAGCACTTGTACAAGTATATATGAGTAAGAAGGCACTCATATTAAACAGATATTTCCCTACCCCCTCTGAAACCTCTCTATTCGGATTAAATTAAGTTGGATGAGCTTTGCTGTCACACTGATGTTTATTACGAGTTCATGTTTGTTTGTCTAATTGCAGTGTTTGTTTTATTGTACTAACCGTTAAACATGGGTAATATTGTCTCCACTGTTATGTTTTGCATGGGGCTTTTGTTGTTTTTATGTTTTACTTGTTGTGTGCTCCTTTTACCCCTCACTACTCTGTCTTTCCGCCTCTGCAGGGCTAGTGTGTGACAGGGGGGCGTGGCTGGTTTACTCCTGGCTGCAGATGAGGCACACCTGTTCCCACTCATGATTAACCTGCTCTTTAAAATCCTGGCCCTCACCTCACTTCTCTGCCAGAGTATTACATGCTGTCCCGCGGTCCGGAGTGCCTTTCTGCAGCCTGGAGTCTGTTGTGGTTCACTTTGCAGTTAGTTTAGGAGTTATTTTTTGAGTTTTTGTCGGGAACGTTTTCCCGCAGCTTTAGTTTTGGAATTACTACGGCCAGCCAAGCTCCCTGTCGTCAGTACTGTAGTGGAATATTTGAATGTATTCATGTTAGCTCCAATGGATAAGCTTAAAAATGGGAATTATTTGGGTAAAACTGTGAGCTGGACTTTGAGGCCACCATATGTGCTTTTGAGGACAAAGGGAGATGGGGGGAAGGTGAGAGCATGTCTTGACATGTTGGTGATATTTGGGGCTGCCAATCAAAGGGGGGCATCAGATAACCCCTCCCATTGCTTCTAAGTACAAATGCAGAGACACAGCTGGGATTCAGTCTCTTTCCTCTGGCTGGCTGGCTGACTTGATCATCAGGTAAATTCGGGATCCCAAAGATAACTGTATTGAATGTGTACTGTATTGATTGTGTTGCATTGTTATATTACCATTAAAGTAGATTATTGTTTACTTGGTGGCTCTGGATTCCTTCCGGTATAATCAGCTTCATAGGGACGCGGGGAGATTTGAAACGCGGAGCGTTAATCCCTTTAAATCTCTATCAAATGGTGATCCCGACATACCAGATAACAAGCTGAGGAAGAATCCAGACGACCGGATTGGGTCGGGAATAAACGCTTTCAAACACCTCAGACAATCGGCAGGGCCCTGCCCAACTCTACAAATAAAGGTACTTACAGACGCCTGTTATGAAAATCGATTGTCTGTGATTGAATACACAAAAAATGTAGGATTGTCTGTAGGCGTTTCACAGTGTTTTTAAAGTTTAAATGGAATATACAATGCATATTTTACTATATACGAAACATACTCGTTGATCGCAGGTAGACGGAAAGTCCTGCGTAACGTAAATAGAGCAGTTTGGCGCGGATTTGCAGGTAGATATATTCCTGAGTGGCGTGGAGACGGTGCAGTTTGTGTGTTGCAAGGTTTGATTCCTGCACGACAAAACCTGGAAACCCGATATTTAGATCGGGTCGCCGTCTAAAACTGGGGGTTTTACATGACAGACGAAGGCTGAAAGCTAAAAGCCAGAGGTCTGTTATATGTTAAGATCTGTAAACTTAATTTGAAAAACTCAGTGTCGGCGGACCTCAAAAATGCACTCGGATGAGTGAAGCTCATTTGTGGTCTGCTGCTGCCATCTAGTGGCTGAAAGGGGGTAGTACACCCTTGACATTTTTATATGAGTTAGCTTCAAGCTTTGAGTTTAATCATTACATTGCTGACCGGTATTGAAGACTGGAAGCGCGTTAATAGTAACACCGACAATAGCCCAGTATATTAATACATGTGAGCACATATTAATTGAGTCAGATAAATAAAAGCGAAGTCAATATGGAACGACAGAATGCTAAAGACGATTCTGAAATTCCAGGGAGTTACCGGGAGCAATGGGAACAGATTAAGAGATTGATTTTAAGCGGAATCAAACAGGGGGCTAAAGAAAAGGCTTGTACTGATCTCCGATTCCTACACGATAAAATGATAACAGAGAATAGAGTGGGGGATGACGACACCGTAGGTAATTTGGGCACAGCATTGAATGTATATGAAAGACAGATTGTAAAGCAACTTGCACACCTAAACGAACAGAAGCCCAGATGGTTTGCCCGTAGCAAATGGAACAAACAGACACAGGCACTAGATAGATTGAGGAGGGTTTGTCACAATGCTGCCCTCGCAATGATTGGAAATAATATTCCTCCCGTCACAGACGAAAATCTCCCGGGTGCAATGGCAATCCAAAGCCCCATAAAAACAGATGAAGTTAACACTCTTCTGTTCCCTCATGGTATTAAAGACACGGAGGTGCCTAAAGATGGAGACATTCTTGACTATGTAGCAGAACGAGTCGAATATTTTAGAACAATGCAAAATAATGTTGTCTCTAACTCAGAGCAGAAATCTCAAACGGAGCCCAAACTAAATCCTGCTATTCCCACCCGCTCCTCTCTCCTTTACCCGGATTTAGGTAGTTTGATTACACAGACCCCTCCCCCTTATTCTCTACCCGACGAAAGCGCAAATAAATTGCAAATGATGTTGACAGATACATCGGACCCAGAAGGAGAGGAGACGGCCATAAGCGTAGGGAACTATAGAATGGTGGGAAGAGTAGCATTGACTCCGCTAAGGGGCGTCCCTACTCCAGAGACAAGACTAAATGTTAAAAAAAAAAAAACTTTCCTCCTCGTTAGACAGAATAGACAGCGCACACACCACGCGGAGGCCTGGTTTTAACACAGACCAGGAGGGGGTTTCCCCGAGCAGGGACAGTCGACCACTTAATAGGGACCTCACCTCAGAACAATTGACTTCCCTTCTGACAGATCTTACAAAGAGCCACTCAGGCGCTACACAAACAGAGATAACATACACAACTGACCTCCTAGACGAGAGGGAAATACGAGAAAGGCGGTGCTACGAACAACAGATTCAAGATAGACGCAAGGAGGAAGTCAGGAGACAGGAACAGAGCGGATATGAGGGCTCGGTAGAAGATATAGAGGAAATTAGGGAGAGGAGAGGCCAGCACACAGATGTACGCAGGCGCGCTGAGGAGGGGGAGAGAGGTGATCCTTTTCAGAACAGATCGAGCCAGACGTCTACGTCTTATTACCCATGTACGAAGGGGGGGGCATCGGGCCAGGACAGTGGTGAAGAGATAGCGGGCCATAAAAGGGATAGGGACACAGCAAGCCATGAAACTGAGGAGTTTTACGATGAAGCAGGAGGCCAGGGTCGTAAAGACAGCTATAAGGACACTTTTCAGCAGGAACAAACAGGACAGGAAGAGAAAGACAGCAGGAGGGCGAGGTGCAAAGTTAAGCAGATATCTCTGACAGGAACAATCAGTGAACTAATGGAGGTAGATCAGGTTCTTTCAATGCCCCGTAACAGATTAAGGTCTCACCACACCGCAGAAGACCCAACCGAGCATGCCTTTATTTGTCCAGTATTACAGGCGCCTTTAGTAGCCGCGCAAAATGGGAGAACGGCTTATCATCCTTTCACATTAGGTGACATACATGCGCTGGTCGATAAAATGCCGTTGCCTACTGAGGGAGGGAGACATTGGATGCGAAGGTTTGCGGACATGGCTGTAGGACAGACTATCTGTCTGGGAGATTTCAGGAGAATACTAGCACAACAGACTTCCTATTATGAGGTAGAAAGAGTTGAGGATAGATCAGGAACATTGACAATGAAAGATGACGTGCCTATTTTTTTTAACGATGTTCACAGCAAGCTGGGCAAAGCAATGAGAGAACATTTCCCACAGACAGGAGGAGGTTACGGTTCACTGTCATTTACATTTACACCTGGAGAGGCTGCAGCAACCATGTTGCTCAGGGCACGCCAACAATACACAATGGCAACTGACTACAGTCCAGATAATAATGACCAACATATACAGATGTTCCGTAAGGCAGTGCTTGCAGCGGTGCCGAAAGAAATTAAAAGTCTGATGGAGGACAATCCAGAGGTAGATCAGTTAAACACACAGATGTGGGAACGTCATTTAGCCCATCATTTGAGTAGATTTAACAAACAACATACAGAGGGAAAAACTGAGGAAGAGGAGTTGAGGGTGCAGTTACTGCGAACGCAGCTGGAAATAGCCCGGAAAACAGTTCAGAATGACAAAAAGAATGCCAAACAGTTGATTGTTCACCCAGTAGCGCCGGCCATGCAGCCACAGGGGCAGCAAAACCCAAAAGGGGGCCTTTCCTACCAGGGTCCGCCCTATAGTCAGCCCCAATTTGTCTACGATAATAGCTCTTGGCAACATAGGGGCGGGTTCAGACACCCCAGGAGGCTGTCCCATTGCCGCAACAACCGAACCAGGGTCACATTGCCCCTAATGCTATGGCCGCCCCCTATGGCCAGTTTGTCCTGTATGAGGGGGAGTACTACGAAGAATGAAGACGCCCAGGGAACTCTGGATGTGCGGGCCTGGCGGATCCATACATTAATATGACTGTTAAAGACTCGAAGCTATCATTCCTTGTTGATTCAGGAGCAAGATATTCCACCATCAATTCTCCCGTCTTCAAGGCGTCCCTTTCATCTACAACAGTCTCAGTCATAGGGTTTTCGGGAAAAATAGAAAAAATACCGCTTTCCACGCTGTTATCCACCAAGATAGCAGGACAGACATTCTTACACCAGTATATTCTTGCACCTAAAAGCCCGGCTAACCTCATGGGTAGGGATATTCTGATCAAAGCGAATGCCTCCATCCTCTGTTCCCCGGATGGACTGATAATATCATTCCCAAATGGCACAACCATCAATTGTTCATCATCTACCATAAAATCAGGTTCTCAGATGATGTTGGCCCAGTCCACTGAGGCAGAAGCAACCCAACATGCCACTATATTCTGGGGACTGTTAGACCGACCTCGGGACAACACACCTGGACTATATTCCATTTTTTCAACAATGGAAGCCATGGATTAACCTCCTCAGGCCTTATGGCCCCCCTCCAGAACCCCCCCACCTGACGCTGAATTATGATAGAAGAGACGACCAAAGTTATGATTATGAGTATAATAAGGAGGTGTCTATGGCCGTTTGGGACGTTACCACGACAAATCTCTTTGTGGGACAGGCGGGTGTGGCTGCGTCGGTTGAGCTCTCTGATGAACAACTGTATTGGTACCGTTTGTCTGCTGAATCCACACCACACATTTCATTAGCTATCAGGAAGGGTTATGAAGCTAAAGAACTTGGTCCCATGGTAAAGACGCTGCTAGAAGTCGAAGATTGGGAACCTACGCAGATCGCGGCACTGACATACTCTCCCTCACACAGAGCTTATCATCTTAAAATCTACACACAAGAATGCATCCACATGGAGAGACACGAAGTAGATAGACATCATGGTAGGGAAAAAACTGACCATGCATATACAGTTGACATGTTGCGTGATCTCCCGTCTGACCTGTGGGCGTCGCATTCTCATGATGTAGGTTTTTACTTAAAAGCCACACCAGTAACATTTGAGGTGAGTAGCTCTGTGCCTGTGAACCGGTCACAATACCCGATCAAGCCACAGGCAAAAAGGGGTGTTGACAAGGCAGTTGAGGGACTGAAGAGAGCAGGGGTGTTAGAACCCTCACAAAGCGTTTGGAATACTCCCATACTTCCTGTATCAAAATCTAGCGGGGAGTACAGAATGGCTCATGATTTGAGAACCGTTAATGCTATTACGACTACAGCTCTGATACCAGTTCCTAACCCCTACACGGCTATCTGTAATATCTCACCTGAACATACATGGACCTGTATTGACCTAGCCAACGCTTTCTTCTGCATACCTCTGGCAGAGAGTATGAGACCTATTTTTTCTTTTACAATAGTAGGGGAGAAACTACAATACACAAGACTACCACAAGGCTTCAGTTTGTCTCCAGGAATATTTAACAAAGTACTCAGGGAACAGCTAGAGGGCGTTACATTGCCAGTAGGGGTAGTATTAATACAGTATGTAGACGACCTTCTCATCGCAGCACCTTCTGCAGCCTCTTGTTTGGAGGCCACCAGAAACCTACTGGTGCGCCTCCACACATCAGGGTTCAAAGTCTCCAAGAAAAAGCTACAATGCACCCGTAAAGAGGTGACATTTTTGGCAGAGTGGTTTCCCCAGCAGGCACGGGCATGTCAGCAGCGCATCAGGAACACATTTTGAACCACCCGAAACAGTCAAAGACATGTTGTCTTTTTTGGGCCTCACAGGCTACAGCAGACACTACATCCCAGAGTATAACCCGAAAACAGCTGAACTCAGAAAACTCATCAATGACAAAGGCATGCGCAATCTCACTGCCACACTAGACTGGACACAAGCTGCAGAAGCTGCGTTCATTTCTCTCAAACAATCCATGTCCCAGGTCACGGCTCTCGCCTCTGCATCCTATGCATTACCATTCTTTCTTGATGTTTCTGAAAATGAAAACACAGTAAATGGGATTCTTTTTCAGAAAAGGGGGGGTTGTAGGACAATATTGATGTATGTCAGTGTTACACTGGACAGAGTGGAAAACAGAGAACCTCCCTGCATGAGACACGCGGCAGGTACAGCACGTATCTTAAACAAGATTTCACACATTGTGATGAGCCATCCTTTGACAGTACTGACAACACACAGCATTGTCTCTTTTGTGAACTCAAGTGCATTCACAATGACTTCAACGAGACAAACAAGGCTGGAGAAAACTCTGACAAAGGCACACATCACATACACACACGAAGGAGTTAACAGCGCAGACACCATAGGTAGCGGAGAGCCCCACAGGTGTGAGGAAAGAATCATCCAAGATGTGAAGCTAAGAATAGATCTCAGAGACGAGCCCATCCCACAGGCAGAAAACCTGTTCACAGACGGCTGTTGTTTTAGACACCCCCAAAACGGCCTCCAAGCAGCCTATGCCGTAGTAAAACAAAAACCTGAGGGAAACTTTGAGGAAGTATCAGCTGGGGAAGTAACAGGGAAAGTATCAGCACAGTTGGCAGAACTAATGGGAGTCATTGCAGCATTAGAGCTATCAAAAGGAAAGGATGTAAACATCTACACTGATTCAGCATATGTCTACGGCGTAATTCACGTGGAAATGCGACAATGGTTGAGAGCAGGATTTGTAACGTCCACAAATACCCCCATCAAACATGAGAAAGAGATCAAAAGGCTTGCAGAAGCAGTAATGTTGCCCAACAAGTTAGCTTTACTTAAGTGTAAAGGTCACAACACAGAAAACAACTACTTGGCTTGGGGTAACAATGCAGCAGACAAAGCAGCTAAAGAGAAGGCAGGATATACTCCATGGTATCAAATGCTTGTCTTAAAATCTGCTGACTTGCTGCCCGCAATAACAGATGAGACGCTTAAAGAAGCTCAAGAAGCGGGGTCTCCTCAAGACAAAAAACTATGGTCAAACAGGGGAGCTACCAACAAAGATGGGATATGGTACTCCCCAGATGGGAGACCGGTTATACCCCCAGAGTGGATAAGATCCATGCTTAAAGAAGCACACGGCCCAACACATTGTGGTAAAACTCAGATGAACAGGCACCTGACCCACTGGTGGCACCCATACCTACCAGACATGATAGCAAATCACCTAGAAGAGTGTGTCATTTGCTTAACCCATAACATCAGAGCCACTGTGAAACCACACCAGGGAAAGTTTCCTTTACCTAAGATGGCAGGAGAAGAAATCATCATTGACTACACTGACATGATTGACAAAGTAAGAGGATTCAGATATTTGTTAGTAGTAGTAGATGGATACACAGGTTGGCCAGAAGCTATCCCTTGCAGAAGAGAAGATGCAGACTCAGTGATCAAATACCTAGTCACGCATTACATTCCATTACATGTATTTCCTAGGAAAGTGAGGTCAGACAATGGCAGCCATTTCAAGAACCATGACCTACGCACAGTAGAAGAGTCCCTAGGGCTAAGACACAGTTTTGGAGCAGTTTATCATCCACAGTCTCAGGGAAAAGTGGAAAGGATGAACCAGAACCTAAAACAAAAACTCAGCAAAACATGTGAAGAGACAGGCATGAAATGGTTAGACGCATTGCCTCTAGCTCTTATGTCAATCAGGAGCTCAATTAACAAAGGGACAGGTTTCTCTCCATTTGAGCTCACTCTGGTCACCAGTTCCCAGGCCCAGGAGCCCTAAGTGTAGGAAAGGAAGTAGAGGTTCTGAGTTCGAAACCATACTTCCAGCAATTTAAGGGATTAGTGGCAGATTTTTCCACCCAGGTTGCAGAGGCAAAAGTGGGACCCGAGAAACACGAAGCGAACACTGCAGAGTTCGTCTGGCTGAAAGCGATCAGACCCAAGTGGCTGAGACCCAGGTTCTCTGGACTCCATCGGGTGATGCAGAGGACATCTCACGCTGTCCGCTTGGAAGGGAAAGGAGACATCTGGTACCACTGGAATCAGTGCGCAGTGGGGAAACCTCCGGGAAGGACCCAAGACAACATCATCCCGGACGTGGGCCGCGCAGAGGAGGAGGAACCAGAGGGCGTCGAGGAACGGCACTGAGGGAACGAGGCAGAGCGGGGTGGATCAACGCTTCCAGATGGCGTCTGTCTCCTCCACCGGAGGCTGGCGTGTGAAAGCTGTCATCATCCTCCTCGTGCTGGGCCTGCTGTACCTGTCCAAGGTAGCCCTGCGTGATGAAGCTGTGACCATTCCAACGACAGGTGGCGAGGGCTCTCGCCCCTCGGGGGGAGAAATGAAGGTACTCTTATCTAAGGGCTCAGACCCTGAGGGCAAAATCACACCAACGGGCCAATCAGTGCCTAGCGACAAAGACAGGTTGTTTCCAATCACCACACAAACATTCAGTACGATGAGAGAGAGACAAAGAGAGAGACACAGAGAGAGAAGAAGGAGGAATGCCCCTCTCTCTGCTCACGAACCACAGAATGTTTCTTTTAACTGCCCAACTGCAATATGTGACGCACCAAACTGTGTTATTACCTACCCTGTGTTTTTTAGCAAGGGTGGCGACTCCACGGTGTGGAAAGCGTATCCAAGGACGCACTATCAGGAGTTCCGGGTCTCGCCATGTATGGTAAGAATAATACTCAACACCATTGCAAATATGCCCCCAGAACTGTGGTGTAGCACGGCAGAACAGTTAAAATATGAGTCCCAGTGCCCGGCAAGGAAACCAGATTACAAAACTCCCAATTCGGGGGTCACTGGATGTGCATTTACTGAACCAGAACATGAAACAGATTTTTCTAATTTAGGGGTCGCCGGACACGCCTCTATTAGAACATATATTGAACCATATCATGAAACAGGTTTTTCAGAAAATGCCCCAATATCCACTCCACCTAAACAAACAGGAGAGGATGTAGATTCTTCAAAAAAGGCCTTAATCGCTCCACCTAAACTAACTAAGACCAATTCGGCAATGAGTTTAATGTTAGACTATGCACATGAACGCAATGTTAGCAACTGTTGGCTGTGCCAAAACATGCCAGAATCTGTGCATTCTCCCATGTTTAGCCCAATTCCTTTCACGAAAGCTGACTACGGTTTAGTTAGCTGGAATGACATAGCATCCCGCATTGGAGATGATGCCGAGGATTGTTACACTCCTTCGTACCCAATAAATTCTGAGAAACCTCTACAATACAAGGGTTTAATCTCGCTCATTGTTGAGACAGTAAATAAAGATTACCTGCCTGAGGGGTTCAAACAGTTGACGGTCCTAAGACTAATATATATGAAGAAATATATTAACCTAGCTTTTGAATACAGATTCCAATTAGCTCTAGCCCAGACTAATTGCTCGGTTAACTTTACCAGTCCAATATGTACTCCGCAACCACACACTCCATCTTTATTAGTTGAGGCTTTGGTAACAGTAGTGCCCTGGTTTGGCTCCAGAACAGTGGACTCAGTTGAGGTTAAAATACATGACTGTTCGTAGCCATTACCCTTAGGTAAGTCCCCTACCCGTGACTGTTCTGTCTATGTTCCCCCAGTTGTAGTACATGAGTGGAAGAATGTGTCCATCTGTTTCCAGAATGAAAGAGGATCTCTTACCTCTCCAGATGTGGGTCACAGCGACTGTAATACCGTAATAAAGGTGCAGTTATCCAGAACGCCCCTCCCGCAGAGAGTTTATTTAGTTTGTGGGGACCGAGCCTATGGCTGTATGCCTTACGACATTTTCTATGGCACCTGTTACCTGGCCTATCTAATCCCTTTAATCCGTAAAGGAAAGACTGATGAGATTGCAGCTATACTTCCCTCTCTACATAGAAACAGTAGGTCAATTACAGAAGGACAGCGGATGGCTAGTCTATTTTTATCATGGTACGGTATTTATGTTTCTCAGCAGGAAATAGTGGCGTTGTCCCAAGTAGTGGAAAATCGCTTAAATGCATCTAACACAGCCATGTTAGCCGAACATAAAGAATTGCAGGAGGTTAGGACTGTAGCATTACAGAATCGTATGGCACTGGATCTTCTATTAGCCGCCCAGGGGGGCACATGCAAGGTGATTGGATCTGAGTGTTGTTCTTTCATCTCTGATGCTACACCTGAGGTAATGGATATGGCTCATGATACCGCCAGGGGGATAAAAGAGTTGCATGAAACTCATGGGTTTACCCTTGGGGATTTAACTGGAACTTTTGGATCGTGGGGTGCGGGGTTGGTTAAATTTGTAGTAACCGTTTCAATGTTTATCTTAGTTGTGCTAATTGTGATAATCTGCTTGGTCACTGTAGTTAAACTAGCCTTACGAAAGATGACCAAAACCGCCCTCCAGGCTCCACAGAGACTAGTAGGATATTCCACAGTTTATGACTCCGTGTTGATGTACGACGCCCAGCTTTCAGATCCGTGGGGCTTAATCACGGCTTCTGCGCCATGGGGACCCCCACAAAATTGATAACAAGTTGATTAAAATTGGCACTCAGAATGTAGAAGATGTATATAGATTTTACCCTTTCGGGTTTTTACACTACGCCATAAATGTCTGATTCTTCTTTTCCAGATTTTTGAACAATGTATTTGACTAAAATGAATGTATAGACAAGTGCCTTACTTTTGACTAAAGCGTAATGAAGTATACGTGAAGTAATGTTAAAGCTTGAAGACACTGCAATTTTGCAGATTACAGATTAATTGAATCACCACTGTGAATGTTATACCTTAAACTGTGAATTTCAACTGGACCTTTACAATCCAGATTTTATACCTCAGGTGGATTTCTAATAATCCTAAATGTTAAATGTGTTTTTACTATAATTGTCCTGAAGCAAATCTTTGAGATGCAAGCTATTTTTTTTTTAAAGTTTGTAATTGGATGATTAAGGAGGACTGAAGGATAAATGATAAAAGATGTTATTCGGAAACATATATTTTACTACTTTCTTCTATATTTTTTGGTATGTTTATTTTTGTGCTATTGATGAACGATTTGTCTAAACACTGAGGAGAGATGATTTTCTATTACGATTGACTATACTCAATCATTCTGATTGAAGGGTTTTTAACTTTGTTGTTACTAAGTAATGTAATTGATGTATGGAATTATTTACATATTTTGGTATTTCTAACACGGTCGTATGAAGTTGATATGTGGAGCCATTTCTGAACATTTAAATAGTCTGAATCCCAGAATGAATGTGAATGTCTTGAAATAGTTGATTTCTTAAATTGAAATCAAAAGGGGGATTTGTAGTGGAATATTTGAATGTATTCATGTTAGCTCCAATGGATAAGCTTAAAAATGGGAATTATTTGGGTAAAACTGTGAGCTGGACTTTGAGGCCACCATATGTGCTTTTGAGGACAAAGGGAGATGGGGGGAAGGTGAGAGCATGTCTTGACGTGTTGGTGATATTTGGGGCTGCCAATCAAAGGGGGGCATCAGATAACCCCTCCCATTGCTTCTAAGTACAAATGCAGAGACTCAGCTGGGATTCAGTCTCTTTCCTCTGGCTGGCTGGCTGACTTGATCATCAGGTAAATTCGGGATCCCAAAGATAACTGTATTGAATGTGTACTGTATTGATTGTGTTGCATTGTTATATTACCATTAAAGTAGATTATTGTTTACTTGGTGGCTCTGGATTCCTTCCGGTATAATCAGCTTCATAGGGACGCGGGGAGATTTGAAACGCGGAGCGTTAATCCCTTTAAATCTCTATCAGTACCTGCCTTGGACTACTTAGTTTATTAAACATTGAAACTTTCTTTTTGTCAGTCTCTGCTTTGGGGTCCAAGTAGTATCTCAACGTCACAGAATACTCTGGTCACATGGACCCCGCAGAGAATGAGAGACTCAGGGAAGCGCTTGCTGCCCAGGGGGTAATCATAGGGCAACATGACAGAGCCCTGCAGAGAGTAATGGAAGCTATTCAGGATTTAACCTCCGGTGTGACCAACCTCGGAGGCCATATGGATCAGGTCGCAGCACATCTCTTCACGCTCCCGCTGCCTGCCACTGCTCAAGCTCCAGATCCTGCTCCTCCACCTCAAGCGGATCCGGAACGACAGCCCTGCAATCCTCGTGAGCCCCACACCCGTCAGGTATTCAGGAGATTTAGGGTCTTGTAGTCAGTTTTTACACCAGTGTAGTCTTGTGTTTGAGCAACAACCATTCACTTATTCCACTGATAGATCTAGGGTTGTTTTTATTATGAGCTTACTGAGTGATAAAGCAGCAGCATGGGCCCTTGCCATTTCTAACAGCAACTCGCCTATCAGTCAGTCTCTGTCGTCATTTACTGCAGAGATGCGTAAGGTTTTTGATCATCCAGTGAGGGGGAAGGAGGCTGGTAAAAGACTCCTTTCACTCACCCAGGGTTCAGGCTTTGTTGCTAATTTTGCTGTTGAGTTCCGCATTCTTGCAGCAGAGAGCGGTTGGGATGACATGGCCTTGCTGGGAATTTTTTGTAAGGGGCTAAATGAGGATTTAAAGGATGAACTAGCTGCCAGGGATGAAACCTCCTCCTTAGAAGAGTTGATTTCTTTAGCGACACGATTAGATAACCGCCTCCGCGAGAGGCGTAGGGAGAGATCAGGAGAGCATAGCCCCACCTCCCTTCCCTCGCAGTCCAAGTTTTCTTGACGGCCTGCGTTCCCTGGACCTTCTCTTCATCCTCCTGACTCCTGGCCTTCCAGTGCTTCTCCAGCTACCAAGGTTTCTCCCTTCCTCATGGAGGAGCCCATGCAGCTGGGAGGGATAACGCTTACCCAATCTGAACGTCAACGCCGTCTTCATCAGCGACTCTGCCTCTACTGTGGCCAGGCTGGTCACTTCAGCGCTGGTTGTCCTTCTCGGCCAAAAGACCTGGCTCATCAGCGACGGGGGGAGCACTGATGAGCCGTACCTCTATCCACTCAGCCTCCTCCAACCGCATCCCAGTCAAAGGAACTATTTCTTGGTCTCAGAACCCGCTTCAAGTCTTGATAGATTCTGGTGCGGATGACAATTTCATTGACTCTGACTTTGTTATGCAGTCTAAACTCCCTTTCGAGCCTCTTCCAGAACCTAAGGATGTGTTTGCCTTAGATG
The DNA here is from genome assembly GCA_902827135.1 of Harpagifer antarcticus. NCBI lineage: Eukaryota > Metazoa > Chordata > Actinopteri > Perciformes > Harpagiferidae > Harpagifer > Harpagifer antarcticus. Next base: position 2,642,045 of record CADEHL010000883.1, on the reverse strand, counting down.
GGAGACTCCTAGCCCAAGTCACTCACCGTACTGCTCCAGTTTCCCTCAAGATCTCTGGTAACCATCACGAGATAATCTCCATGTACCTTATCCCCTCACCCATGTCACCACTCGTTTTAGGTTTTCCGTGGTTGAAGCTCCATAATCCCCACATAGATTGGGCCAATTCGTCTATCGTTAACTGGAGTTTATTCTGTCAGTCTCATTGCTTACACTCTGCTGTACCCCCCACAGTTACTAGATCACCAGACCCCCTCAAACCCATTGATCTCATCTCCGTACCCCCTGAATATCACAGCATCAAGGAGGTTTTCAGCAAGGCCCACGCACTGTCCTTGCCGCCTCACCGGCCCTACGATTGTGCCATAGATCTGCTCCCTGGCACCCCCTTTCCGTCTAGTAAACTGTACAAAATCTCCAGGCCAGAGAAGGAGGCCATGGAGAATTACATCTCTGACTCACTCGCTGCTGGGCTTATTCGCCCCTCTTCATCGCCTATGGACGCAGGTTTCTTTTTTGTGGACAAGAAGGATAAGACCCTACGCCCTTGTATAGACTACAGAGGTCTTAATGAGATCACAGTCAAGAACAAGTACCCCCTTCCACTCATAGACTCAGCCTTTGTTCTCCTTTATGAAGCCACCATCTTCACTAAGTTGGATCTTCGCAATGCGTACCACTTGGTGAGAATAAGGGAGGGGGATGAGTGGAAGACTGCATTCAATACTCCCCGGGGACATTTTGAGTATTTAGTAATGCCTTTTGGGTTAACGAATGCACCTGGGGTTTTTCAAGCTATGATTAATGATGTCTTGCGTGACATGTTAAACAGGGTTGTTTTTGTGTACCTGGATGACATCCTAATCTTCTCTCGCACTCTTCAGGAGCATGTCCAGCATGTAAGGCTGGTACTGCAGAGACTTCTTGAGAACAGACTGTACGTTAAGGCTGAGAAGTGCGAGTTTCATGCTTCTTCTGTGAGTTTCCTGGGGTTTATCGTCGACAAGGGACAATTAAGGACTGACCCCGCCAAGGTCCAAGCAGTGACCGAGTGGCCCACTCCCTCTAACAGGAAGCAGTTGCAAAGGTTTCTGGGCTTTGCCAACTTTTATAGAAGGTTTATTCGGGACTATAGTAGGGTAGCAGTGCCTCTGACTAAACTCACCTCTGTCAAGCTGCCTTTTGAGTGGTCTCCTGCAGCTTTTGTAAGACTGAAATGTTTGTTTGCCACTGCTCCTGTGCTCTCTCATTCTGATCCAGGGGTCCAGTTTGTGGTGGAGGTGGATGCCTCTGATTCTGGAGTGGGGGCAGTTTTATCCCAGCGTTCACCCTCAGACCAGAAGCTCCACCCTTGTGCGTTCTTTTCTCGTCGGCTGACCCCTGGCTGGAGGGAGCCAGCCATCCTTTTATAGTATGGACGGACCATAAGAATTTGTCTTACCTTCGCTCTGCACGCAGGCTCAACTCGCGCCAGGCTCGGTGGGCTCTCTTCCTGGGACGGTTCAACTTCACCTTGACCTTCCGGCCTGGCTCCAGGAATGTGAAGGCCGACGCCTTGTCCCGGCAGTTCGCTTCCCCAGTGGAGCATTCAAGAGATGCAACCATTCTGCCATCTTCCTTTGTCGTGGGAGCAGCTAGATGGGAGATTGAAAGGGAGGCCCAGGAGGACCATCCAGCGGCTCAGGATTGTCCACCAGACCGGCTGTTCGTTTCCCCCGATGCTAGATCTCCAGTGCTCCAGTGGGGACACGCGTCCAAAGTTGCCTGCCATGCAGGTTTTCATCGGACCCTGGCCCTAATTCGACAACGCTTCTGGTGGCCCACTATGTCCGCAGACACGAAGGAGTATGTCTCAGCTTGTTCCGTCTGTGCCCGCAGCAAGGCCTCACATCAGGCCCCCGCTGGCTTTCTTCGCCCCCTTCCCATTCCCCACCGGCCCTGGTCCCACATTGCGGTGGATTTTGTGACTGGTCTCCCACCATCAGACGGGAACGACACTATTCTGAACATTGTTGACCGTTTCTCTAAGGATGTGCACTTTGTCCCTCTGCCTAAACTACCTTCTGCCCTTGAGACTGCCACTCTTCTCACCCAGCATGTTTTTAGGCTGCATGGTATCCCACAGGATATTGTTTCGGACAGGGGTCCACAGTTTTCCTCCCAAGTTTGGAGGGCCTTTTGCCGGGCATTGTGGGCGTCGGCCAGTTTGTCCTCTGGGTACCATCCCCAGACCAATGGCCAGACGGAGCGGGCAAATCAGGACCTGGGAACGGCTCTTCGTTGTGTTGCCTCTCGTAAACCCAGCCTCATGGTCTTTTCATCTGCCATGGGTTGAGTACGCTCACAACTCCCTGGTGTGCTCTGCCACAGGTATGTCACCCTTTATGGCTTCCAACGGCTTCCAACCCCCCCTTTTTCCGGTTCAAGAGAGAGAGGTGGCGGTTCCCTCGGTAAAGGGGCATCTTCGGCGAGCCTGCACAGTCTGACGTGAAGCCCGGGCAGCTCTTACCCGCACCTCCGCCCGGAACCAGAGGATGGCGGATCGTCATCGACGACCAGCTCCGGATTACCAACCGGGCCAGAAGGTTTGGCTTTCCTCCCGTGACCTCCCTCTTCAAACTGATTCTCGGAAACTCACTCCCAGGTACATTGGACCTTATGAGATAGAACGGGTCATCAATCCTAGTGTGGTTAGGCTTAAGTTGCCTCTTGCCTTGAAGGTGCACCCCACTTTTCATGTGTCACTCCTTAAGAGAGTTTCCTGCAGCCCTCTTTGCCCTCCGACCGAATCCCCTCCACCCCCCCGGCTCATCGACAACCACCCGGCCTTCACTGTACGGAGGTTGCTGAAAGTTCGAAGGCGGGGCCGTGGATACCAGTATTTAGTGGATTGGGAGGGGTATGGGCCAGAGGAGCGACAATGGGTTTCTCGCTCGCTCATTTTGGACCCTAAACTCTGGAGAGACTTTTATGTCCGTTACCCGGATGGACCTGGTAGGCCGCCAGGAGGCGTCCTTTGAGGGGGGGGGTACTGTTATGTTTTGCATGGGGCTTTTGTTGTTTTTGTGTTTTACTTGTTGTGTGCTCCTTTTACCCCTCACTACACCTGTTCCCACTCATGATTAACCTGCTCTTTAAAAGCCTGGCCCTCACCTCACTTCTCTGCCAGAGTATTACATGCTGTCCCGCGGTCCGGAGTGCCTTTCTGCAGCCTGGAGTCTGTTGTGGTTCACTTTGCAGTTAGTTTAGGAGTTCTTTTTGAGTTTTTGTCGGGAACGTTTTCCCGCAGCTTTAGTTTTGGAATTACTACGGCCAGCCAAGCTCCCTGCCGTCAGTACCTGCCTTGGACTACTTTGTTTATTAAACATTGAAACTTTATTTTTGTCAGTCTCTGCTTTGGGGTCCAAGTAGTATCTAAACGTCACATCCACAAACGATTCAGTTGGTAAGAGGAAAACGAATTCACGCACCAAGACACCTTCTAAAAATCCAATTACAGACAGCCACTACACTCATATGTTTTCCCCTAATATGCCTTCTGGAATTGTCGGAAGAAGCTTGGATTGGTCTAAAGTTATGCCGTTTACCTCGTTACTTTGTGAACACTCACAACAGAATAATCAGAAAGGGAAGATTCAATTTGATTGGCCTTTAACCGGTACTTTTGACATGGGCGTGTTGTGGCAGGCATTTAAACTTGTTGAAAAAGATCCGAATCCCTCCTGGGACATAGGATACATGAAAGAATGTGTTAAAACTTGGATGTCTATTGCAGAGAAAAAAGGATATAATGAGCGAAAGAATGAAAAATCAGTTGGCGCCGAGCGAGGCTCCATTGAGCTCAAAGCGTTGATTGACAGGGTTTCTAAATGTGCGGCCAGTTGTCATTTGCTTAGCCTAGAGGCTGCTTTTGATGTTAAATCAGAGAACATGTCCAGAATTAAGGAGAGACACGGAAAGGATGTTGCAGCCATTGCTAAGTCAGTCATGTACGATTGGTTGAAAAGACAAGGAAAGTCTCCCACCCCCTCTCAGCTCATTTGCATTTTAACAGATGCTGGGCTGCTGGAGGAAAAGCAGGCTGTGTCTCTCTGTACAAAAATTATCCCCGCGACAGAACTCTCAAATCCTGTTGCGAGAAACTCCGATGATGATCTGTTAATGACAGCTGCAGCTATCATGAATGAAAATAGGTTGAGATATCAGCCAGGACATTATAGAGAACTAGATGTGGGGCAGCAGGAGCAGAGTGCAGCGGAGGATGAAGGGGATTCTTCAGACGGCAGCCCGTTAGGAACCCCCTCTCCTTTTCCTCCGCCACTCCGTTTACACGATTACACAGGGACGCCGTACGGCGGCAGTTTTCCAAGGGCTGTCCAGCATAAAATGATCACGAGAACGCAAACATCTCAGAATGATAATTCTGCTGAAACTGTGACCGCCCCGAAAATTCTGATAGGAGAAGTTCCAGTTTTTAAACCTTGGACAGCCGCTGAGGTCATTGATGTCACTAATCACGCTCCTAGTCCCACTAAAAGCCCAGATGAGTATCTGTCGTGGTTGACTAATGTCTGCTCAGTTTATAACTGTTTGGTTCATGATGTTAAACAGCTGATAATCTTAACATACAAGGCAGATTGTCCCACGTGCAGAGACGAGTTTACATTTCCTGAGTGGTGCAGGTGATTGGCCTCCGGCACAGACGCGCGACATGTGGATTCAGAATGCCGCTGCTTTGGCTATTAGAGCATGCGCTAAGACTCACACAGATTTTTCCCAAGTGATGGCTTGCGTACAGAGCCCAACAGAAACTGTCCCAGAATTTATCCAGCGTTTGATGACAGTGTGGGGTAATAATGCGGGCATTAAAAGGGAGGGCAATGATTTGTTCGCCATACAGAACTTGTTACATAACTTAATCCCAGAGACAGCTCAAGCCTACATGATGGCGACTCCTGACTAGCAAGTTAAAACCTGGAAACTCACGATAGCCACAATGCGTGCCCTGCATAGGAGCCAGATATTTCTGACCCCCAGAATTGGCCAGCTGCTGCAACAATTGATTTATGGCTGACGAGGTTGTACACTTGACGCTGAGTCCAGCTTGTGGCTCCACCCAGACGGACGGATGGTTTGTCCCCGTTCGTTCCTCCATGTTTTGGCACATGCTGCACATGGCAAATCACATGTAGGAAAAGGAGGGATGAATGGGATTATAAAGTCACAATGGTTTGCTCCAGGCATCACACTAGCTACACAGACCCTTGTAGATAGATGCATGATATGCCAGCAGACAAGAAGAAGAAGTGGTCCAGTTCAGCATGAACACTTACCGCCCCCCTCGGGGCCCTTTGTAAATATGCAAATTGACTTTTCGCATATGCCACCATGCCAAGGATTCAAATATATTTTGGTAATAGTGTGCCAGTTCTCCAAATGGGTAGAGGCCTACCCTACCAGAAAAGAAGACGCTAGAACAGTTGTAAAGTGTCTTCTCAAAGATGTTATCCCTTGATTTGGTGTTCCAGCAGGGATTAACAGTGACAGAGTTCCAGCATTCATTTCTAAGATAACCCCGAGTCTAGCTACAGTGTTAGGGTTCAAATGGCAATTGCATGTTCCCTATCACCCACAGAGCTCAGGCCAGGTTGAGAGAATGAACTTGACTATAAAGGAGAAACTCACTAAAACAATGTTGACCACAGGACTAAAATGGGTAGACGCGCTGCCGCTAGTTCTGTGCTCCATCAGAAGCGCACCAAATGCAACGACAGGGCTCAGCCCACACGAAGTATTGATGGGAAGGGTAATGTTCACAGGGTATAGCCCCCCAGTAATACCCCACAAACTCACTCTTTTGTGGACAGATGATTACATGACTAACTATATCAAATATCTAACTGACATGTTGAGAAAGTTTCACAGGCAGGTGGCTGACAGGCTCCCTCAGCCTGGAGAGGAGCCCACCCACCCTTTTCAGATTGGTGATGATGTATTAATCAAATCTCTTGAAAAAGATGTTTTGTCTCCCAGGTGGAAAGGTCCTTTCCAGGTGTTAATAGTGACCAGAACAGCCCTGAGAGTACAAGGTAGAGCGGAGTGGATTCACGCCTCCAGATGTCGTCTCTTTCCTCTACCGGATGCTGGCGTGTGAAGGCAGTCATCATCATCGTCATTCTGGGTTTACTATACCTGGCCAAGGACGCCCTGCTAGATGAAGCTGTGAAAATCCCAACGACAGGTGGCGAGGGCTCTCGCCCCTCTGAGGGAGAAAATAAGGTGCTCTTATCTAAGAGCGCAGACGACTTGACCACTCAGGGCCCAGACCCTGAGGGCAAAACAACACCAACGGGCAAATCAGTGCCTAGCGACAAGGACAGGTTGTATCCGATCACCACACAGACATTCAGTATGGTGCGAGAGAGACAAAGAGAGAGAAAAGGAGGGAGAATAAGGAGGATTGTCTCCCTCCCTGATCATGAATCAGAGACTATTTCTTTTGACTGTCCAACTTCAATATGTGACTCATCCAACTGTATTATTGTGTTTCCTGTGTCTTTAAGCAACGGTGACGGTTACTCGACGTGGGTGATGTATCCAAAGAACCAGTACCAGTGGTTTGGGGTCTCATCAGAGGTGGTAAGAATGACTCAACACCATTGAAAGTATGCCCCCAGAACTGTGGTGTAGCACTATAGAACAGGTAAAGACACTGATAAGGAATGAGGCAGAATGTGCAACGAGGAAACCAGATTACAAGGTTCCCAATTCAGCTGTCACTGCATGCACATTTACTGGACCAGATAGCAAAACATATTTTCTATCCACTCCACTTAAACAATCAGGAGGTGATGTAGATTCTTCAAAAAAGGCCTTAATCACTCCTTTTAAACGAACTAAACCTAATTCTGCAGTAAGTTTAATGTTAGACTACGCGCATGAACGCAATGTTAGCAACTGTTGGCTGTGCCAAAATATGCCAGAATCCATGCATTCTCCCATGTTTAGTCCAATTCCTTTCACGAAAGCTGACTACGATCTAGTTAGCTTGAATGATATAGCATCCCGAATTAGCGATGAGGCAGATGATTGTTACACTCCTTCCTACCCCATAGACTCTGAGCAACCTTTACAGTACAAGGGCTTAGTCTCTCTCATTGTTGATACAGTAAATAAAAATTACCTGCCTGATGGTTTCAAACGATTAATGATAATAAGACTTATATATGTCAAGAAATACATTCACCTAGCTTTTGAATACAGATTCCAATTAGCTCTAGTCCAGACTACTTGCTCAGCTAATTCTACAAGTCCAACATGTACAATGCAACCACACACACCATCTTTGTTGGTCGAAGCTTTGGTAACAGTTGTGCCCTGGTTTGGGTCCAGAACAGTGGACTCCATTAAAGTTAAAATACATGACTGTACGCAGCCAATACCCTTAGGCAAGCCCCTAACACGAGATTGTTCAGTATATGTTCCCCCAATTGTGGTGCATGAATGGAAGAATGTGTCCATCTGTTTCCAGAATGAAGAAGGATCTCACACCTCTCCAGATGTGGGACACAGCGACTGTAATACCATAGTGAGGGTAAAATTTGCCAGAATTCCCCTCCCACAGAGAGTTTACTTAGTTTGTGGGGACCGGGCATATGGCTGTGTGCCCTATGACATTTTTGATGGCACCTGTTATCTAGCCTACCTAATCCCTTTAATCCGTAAAGTAGAGGCTAATGAGATTGCAGCGATACTTCCCTCTCTACACAGGAACAGCAGGTCCATTACACAAGGACAACAGGTAGCTAGCCTATTTTTGCCTTGGTACGGTATTTATGTTACTCAGCAGGAAATTGTGACACTGTCCAAAGTAGTGGAACACCATCTAAATGTATCTAACACAGCGATGTTAGCTGAACACAAAGAATTGCAGGAAGTTAGGACAGTAGCACTATAGAATCGTATGGCACTGGATCTTCTCCTAGCTGCTCAGGGGGGCACATGCAAGGTGATTGGATCTGAGTGTTGTTCTTTCATCTCTGATGCTACACCTGAAGTTATGGATATGGCTCATGATACTGCTAGGGGAATAAAAGAATTGCATGAAACTCATGGGTTTACATTTGGGGATTTAAGTGGAACCTTTGGATCCTGGGGAGCGGGATTGGTTAAATGTGTTGTTACTGTTTCAGTGTTTATCTTGGTTTTGCTAATCCTAGTGATCTGTTTGATAAATTAGCCATATACAGGGTTGCCAAGACCGCCCTCCAGGCCCCACAGAGGCTAGTGGGGTATTCAACTGTAGATGACACAATGTTGATGTACGACACAGAGATTCCAGATCCATGGGTCTCCATCGCGGTTTCTGCCCCATGGGTACCCCCATTCAGTGATTGACAAATTGATTACAGTTGACACTCAGAATAAAGAACAGATGTTTTGATTTTTCCTTTTCAGGTTGTTATACAATAAATGTCTGATTCTTCCTTTTCAGATTTTGAACAAATGTATTTGAATGAAATATATGTACTACTAAGTGCCTTACTCTTGAATAAAGCGTAATGAAGTAAACGTAAAATAATGTTAAAGAGTGAGGACACTGTAACTTTGCAGATTACAGATTCATCGATTCATCACTGTGAATTTATACCTTAACTGGGAATTTTAGCCGGATCTCTCATGTTTCTGATTTTATACCTCAATTGGATTTCTTATAATCCTAAATTCTAATTGTGTTTTAATAAGTAATTGCCTTGAAGTAAATCTTTGAGATGTAAACTGATTTTGAATTTGTGTTTGATGAATGAGATTAACTGAGTGATAAATGATAAAAGATCTTATTTTGCTATTACATATATTTTGCTATTATATTTTTGTATTTCATGTGTGTTTATTATTGTGCTTTTGACAAATGATGCCAAACACTGAAGAGAGATGATTTGTTCTATTATGATTGACTGTGTTCAATCATGGTGATTGAAGTGTTTTCAATCTTGTTTTACTTTTTGATGTAATTGATGTATGTGAGCACATACAACTCTGAAGACGCTTATTGATTTAAGTATTGACTGAAAATATTCTTAGACTAATGTTAATTGGTTAGAACAAGAGACAAAGCCCAAGAAAAGGGCTATCCTGTCGGTCATTGAAGGCCATTCCCACAGATACACGCCAAAGACTGTACAACTGGATCTGCCAACACCCCTTACCAGTCTGTATCAAAGCAGCTGACTTGTACTGGATTTGCCTGCACTAAGAAGATAAGTAAGAAATAGAAATGGCCTACGGTAAAATAAAAGCGTGTCACAATGCTAAATCCTAAACATCACTTTATTCATTAAGAATAACTTCACTGCTTTCTAATAATTACAGCTCTTTTGATAGTTCAATTATTTTTGAGTGTTTGTTAGTTGAGGAGAAGACCAGGAAACGGAGTAGGTCGAGGGTCTGGTTTGAGCAGAGAGCAGAGAGAGTTACTGCGTCATCCTTCCATGAGGCAGCCAAGACAGAGAGCTCTTCGTCTTGAATTAAAAGAGTTTGCTATCGTCGCTCCTCTCAGTCTTCCACTGAAGCGACCAGGTATATATGCAGCAAGACTAAATCATACATTCTTTCGACTACTTCATCATGAATAAATACAATAATTGAGTAACTAGATATTATGAGGGTAAAACAAGATATTAACATTCTAATAACAGTATTTTAGGGGCTTTTTAAAGTGATGAGTTTTTTTTCCAAAATAACATGTTCTTTTCCTCAGATGGGGTTTACAAAACGAGGACACTGCCAACAAGTCTTACCTGGTGGCTATGCAAGATCACCATGAAGACATCAATGTTGCAGCATCAGGGCTCATCCTCAACCCAGAGCAGCCATGGATTGGTGCATCCCCAGATGGTGTCGTTACCTGTGCTTGCCATGAGCCTGGCATTTTAGAAATGAAGTGTCCTTTCAGCGCTAAAGACTGCAGTCTACTTGAATGCACCAAAGACTCGCGGTTCTGCCAGACTGTCCCTGAGGGAGGTGTGATGAGCCTAAAGCTGAATCACAGCTACATGTATCAAGTGCAGGCACAAATACATGTCGCAGAGGTAATGTTCTGTGATTTTGTTGTGTGGACACCTCAAGAACTTTTTAAACAGCGCATCATGTTTAATGGCGCATTTTTTGATGTTGCACATTCAAAGGTGATAAACTTCATTAGAACGGGGATACTACCAGAGTTGTTGGGTAAATGGTTTACTGTGCCACGCTTCTCCCCCACTGCAACCTCTGACAAAACATCTGAGGGACATTAAGAAGCTGACAATAAATAAGCTCTTCTTGTCAGACACTGGTCTTTTTCTTTTGTCTTCATGGTCAGGTTTTTGTTTACCCATTAAGCTTACATATTCATACACTGTAGATTGTGCAATATACTTGCAGATGCATTGTAGTATAAGTAGGAGTATTTAAAAAAACCTCAAGGAACAAATACTTGGAAAAAGTGATGTTTATTAGTTAAAAACTGGACATTTTAATGTATTAATTGTAAAGATAATAGAGAGAAGATCCAACATACATAGAAAAGGGAATACACAATAAGAATTTTGTTTCATTTAGCTGACGCTTTTATCAAAAGCGACTTACAAATAGTATCTATCTATTCTGTGGGTACCACAGATGGGCAGACATTACAAAGAGCACAGCAAACTGTTACCATCTTGTCAAGGGAAGTAGGTTGTCCTGCTGTGGCTGCTTGGCAAAGAGACAGCGGGATGGTGGATTTGTTCCTGACCAGGCCAATGACTCTTTCCACATGGATCCTGACGACAGCGAGTCCCCTTGTGGATTCAAGTTCCAGTGGATGCAGCTGCTGCTTGCCTTTGGTGAATGCTGGTATTTTCAACTGTGCATTATACAGTCCCACAGTGTCTTTCACATTGAAGCCTCTATCAGCAAGAACAACATCTCCTGGTGATCATTTCTCAAGATATGAGCAGTTTTCTGTAATGTACTTCGTCCCCCCCAGCCCTTTGACACAAAGGATGTAACACCCTGTGGTGTTATAGAAATTAGATATTTGACAGTTTGTGGTGCTTGTAATAGGAGTATGTTTGTGCACGTGCCCTTAAATTCTTTGGCTTCTCTACAAAAATGTCAAAACAGTCAATGATGGATGGAAGTGCAGTTGCTAAAATTATCACTGAAACACATGGGCAGACTAACTTGAATTTGATCTGTTGAGGGCCAAAATATAAGTGGTGACAGTCTGACATACATGACATCTAAAGTATTGTTGAACATTCTGCCAACACTGCTCTTAGACATATGAAAAAGATAAACAAAAAAATATAAAGGTAAGTTAAGCCTCATTCTCATCAGTGTTAATAAAAAGCTATGAAAGGGAGTCAGTCTTGGACCGGCTTTCACAAACCCAGACAGGAAGCCAAAAACAACCATCATTTTAGCATAGCTTGGTAGGCCTGTTAGTTCCTGTACCATCTCATCATTTCCTTTGAAGGCTTCTTCATTGAAAGACAGCACATTAACTTTGTCCTTAAGACAATTAACCTCAGCTCTTAATAGTGCACACTCGTTTGTCAATGCCTTGACTGTAGCTTGGCAGGCTGCATTTGAGCATGGTTCCACAATACCTGAGCTAAGAATGGCTTGAGAGTAACTGTGGTCATCTTTCACACATTCTACCTGTTCAACTAAGGTGATGTCAAGCCCAGTGGCATCACTGGTGCTGGAAGGTGCCACAGTCTCATGGTCACTATCAGGAACCAAAGTCTCAGTCAGTTTCCTTTTCATCTGCTGAGTATGCTCAAATCTTGCCTTTGCCTTTGACCAGTATAGTGTTATCAACTCCCGGAAACGTAAGTTCTAATATTACACTAGATAGTAAACTAGAATGCTTCTCAGCCATAAACCTTGAACAATTAAATTCAATGATTCTCTCTTCTAAACCATCAACGTGTATATTAGACCCAATTCCAACTAAGCTGTTGAAGGAAGTTTTTCCATTAATTAGCACTTCTTTATTAAATATTATGAATATGTCTTTATTATCAGGCTATGTTCCACAATCATTCAAAGTAGCAGTGATAAAACCGCTTTTTAAAAAGCACAACCTCGATCCAGAGGTTTTAGCCAACTATAGACCTATTTCTAATCTTCCGTTCCTCTCAAAAATTCTTGAGAAAGCAGTCGCAAAACAGCTGTGTGATTACTTAAAAAACAATGATTTATTTGAAGATTTTCAGTCTGGCTTTAGAACACATCATAGCACAGAGACAGCTCTGGTCAAAGTCACAAATGACATTCTAATAGCCTCTGACAAAGGACTTGTCTCTATTCTTGTTTTGCTCGATCTCAGTGCTGCATTTGATACTATCGATCATGATATCTTATTGCAAAGACTAGAGCACTTAGTTGGCATACAGGGAACTGCCTTAGGCTGGTTTAGGTCCTATCTATCTGAACGCTCTCAGTTTGTACATGTCAATGATGAATCTTCCACGCAAACCAAAGTTAGCCACGGAGTGCCACAGGGCTCAGTGCTCGGACCTATTTTGTTCACATTATATATGCTTCCGTTAGGCAATATTATAAGGAATCATTCTGTAAATTTTCATTGTTATGCAGATGATACTCAACTATATTTATCAATCAAGCCTGGTGAAATTAATCATCTAAATAAAATTCAAGACTGCCTCAAGGACTTAAAAACGTGGATGACCTTAAACTTTTTGATGTTAAACACGACCAAAACTGAAGTTATTGTACTTGGCCCGAAGAATCTACGAAACAAATGATCTAAAGATATACTAACTATGGATGGCATTAATTTGGCCTCCAGTGAGACTGTAAGGAATCTTGGTGTTATATTTGATCAGGATTTATCCTTTAACGCCCACATAAAATCAATTTCAAGGACCGCCTACTTCCATCTACGTAACATTGCAAAAATCAGGCATATCTTGCCTCAAAACGATGCAGAGAAACTAGTCCATGCATTTGTTACTTCAAGGCTGGATTATTGTAACTCTTTATTATCAGGGTGTACCAAGAAGTCAGTCAAGTCGCTTCAGCTAATTCAAAATGCTGCAGCTCGTGTACTAACCAGAGTTAGGAAAAGGGACCACATTACTCCTGTTCTGGCTGCCTTACACTGGCTCCCTATAGAACACAGGATAGAATTTAAAATTCTTCTTCTCGCCTACAAAGCCCTTAATGGGCAGGCGCCATCTTACCTTAAAGAACTCATTATACCCTACTGTCCTACTAGGGCATTGCGTTCCAAGAATGCAGGGTTGTTGGTTGTTCCTAGAGTCTCTAAAAGTACAATGGGAGCCAGAGCCTTTTCTTATCAAGCTCCACATTTGTGGAATCAGCTTCCAGTTTGTGTTCGGGCGGCAGACACCCTATCCGTTTTTAAGAGTGCGCTTAAGACCTTCCTTTTTGATAAAGCTTATAGTTAGGGCTGATTAGATTCAGCCCCTAGTTTTGCTGATATAGGCTTAGTTTGTCGGGGGACATCTTACTTCTTCCTTCTCTCTGTCTATACCTGTGTACTCCCATGTTCCGATTAACCCAGCTTCCCCAAATTTCTTTCTTTTTGGTGTCTATATACGCTGTGCGGTAGCTTCACCTTAGCATGTGTTCTTTGCAGGTGTTTGTTGAGGTTTGACGTGGTGTTTACAGCAGTGGATAACAGCTTCTGGCCTGGACACAGTTTGCACCTCACCGTCACATTCCTGTCTATTCTTCGGACAAACTCAAAATAATGGGCATACCTCCACCCCTCGAAAGTTATCGCTGACTCAGCCATGTTTATGCAGCACTGCACGTGGAGATGTGGAGGCGCAAGTCGCGCAGATTACATACATATATAAACCTACGAAGTACTGATATAGTAAATTAAAAAATAATAATTTTTATGTAGTTGTATATTACAATAATAACGTATGGTTGTCACAAAATCCCACGGCACACCATTTGGGAACCACTGGTCTAAGTAGTGGCCCGCTTGCCGGCGGGCGTGTCTGAAACTCGACCAACAACCAATCACATGAATCTCCCGCCCCTGACACACAAGCAGCGGTTTGATTGGCTAGAGCTTGTACTGACGCTGACGCTTCTGCTGAGGCTTCAAAAGTTGAACATTGCTCAACCTTTGCAGCGAGCCACGCCAGCAAAGCTCCGCGTCGCTTCCGGCAATGCAGTTCGGTGAAAAGTGACGTCACCCCATTCAAAGTGAATGGTGAAGCTTTCAACGCACGTCGCTGTAACGGTACGTCCACACAGCAGCTTTTCAAAAATCTTGAAAATCTTGGAGCTGGGCGTGTCTGAAAGAGATTTTTTGCGAGCAACGCAACCAACAACCAATCACATGAATCTCCCGCCCCCGACATACAATAGCAAAAAACCCCGGGGATTTTATGCGAGCAATATATTGTAACGATCACAAAGGGAGTCGGAAACAGGCTTCTAGTTATTAGGCTTTAATAACTTCTTCTTATTCACGGATGATCACAGGTTCATGTACAGCTTGTGGGTTCAACCTCACACTAACACTAACTCCCACACATACCCCTATATATAACAGTGTCTACGTCACAACTTCCCGCCCTCCCCCGTCTGCTCCCCCAACCACAGGCCCGCACCTCAACCAGCATCACTGTGCAGCTCTATGATTGAGAGAGAGAGACGGGGGATGCCTGAGTGACACCCTCAGTATCCTATACAGGGTCGCTACACTATATATATATATAAACTCCCCAAACAGGCGAAAACCTGCCAGTTTCACCCACTGTCTCTGCCACCTCCCTCCATGCCTGGTTCCTCCGGTTTGTATCCCGGTAAATAGTCTGCTCGTAAAGAACCGGCTGATTTGCTACCGTAATTTCTCGTTTGGAATATGAGGAAATGAACTACGGTCTGGCTCTCCCAGCATACACGTGGTTTGATTGGCTAGAGCTTGTACTGTCAGATTTGCATAAACGGGATTTGATTGGCTGACGCTTCCAGCTCAGCTTCAAAAGTTGAACATTGCTCAACTTTTGAATCCTGAAAATCCTGGAAATCTTCGCTTCGCTCCCCCACAATGCAGTTCGGCGAAAAGCGAGGGAAAGTGACGTCATCCCCATTCAAAGTCAATGGGCAGAGAAGCGTTGGAAGATTTGTTTAAAGCTGCTGTGTGGACATACTGTAATTCTCTGGCATCCCCACTTTCCCATCAGCGCGGCCGCGGTCAGATCAAAATGCCTCCGAATGCAATTTGAATAGGCCTACAGCCAATCAACGAAACATTGGGTATGCGTCATGCATTACTGAAGAGATCAATCGGAACCGCCATTCAGTATCCCCATTGAATCTTCAACGTGTACTATCATACATCACGTTCACAGTGATCCCTTTTTATTTACTTCAAGACTGTAGTATATAGTGCCGCGCACATATACCATCAGGACGTTACTGATGGGGTGCGGCTGTGGAGTGATACGGTGTATGCAAGCCCGCATCTAAGACGCATCGATGTATCATGGCTGTAGACCTGTTAAGGAATAAAGATACTTCATACAAAGCTCCAAGGATACCTTATTACTCTCCATGACCTGCGGTCAACTATATAGTATAAAGAACTATTACAAAGACAATGTGCCGTTTTATTTCATACAGTTCAATTTTGATTGAGACAGGGAAATAATCTAAACCTCAAGTGTGGCGTTTCACTGTCAAGGGGGGCGTGTATGTAATTACATTGCAAATACTGACTTGAGCCCCACCACTGTATGGGTTAGCCCTACCATAGATTACCCAACAAAAATACTCTAGCGCCGCCACTGATGAACACATGTTGTTATTGTCTTATTCGATTCTGAGTTGTAAAAAGTGTAATTCTTACTTGAGCATTTTGGTGTGATACTTCCCTCAACAGGTCTTGAATATAGTCTGATGGGATCCTATAGATGTACATTGATGTAAACAAATCTATTGCATCAAAGTCACAAAATAGTTCTTTAGAAATGAATGTTTGAGCTTTAGGAAACTTTTCGATAATGCTGGTTATTTACCAAAGTGCATCCAAAACTGATCTCCAACCCCTCAACAAAGCATACAATAATCTCTGTAAATGTGCTCAGGTCAGTCAATCGACTGCTTTGGTTAAGGCTGAAATGCAATAAAACTGTAGCTGTATATGAGTCCTCAAGCACCATTATCAGATCAAAATGTGTATCAATACTTTTGTTTATGACCATAACTTGAGAAGCAAGCAAGAAAGATGAACCATGAGACCATAATTGCAACTGCAAAAGACAAGTATTCACATGAACAGTTTCACCATTGTTTGTGCATGTAAGTTGAAAGAGAGAAGTGGCACAATGTCTGCGGATGTGTAATCATTTGTTGATTGTTGTAATAATTATCTCTCAGAGCGTTCTAAATTGACAGAGGAATCCAAGTTATACTTCCAGCATCCAGCACCATCATTTCCCGTGACTCACAAATTGGTGATGGGGAAGGCAAGGCAAGTTTATTTATATAGCACTTTTCAACACAAGGCAATTCAAAGTGCTTTACAAAAAAACGAAAGACATTAATAAAATGGCATTTAAAATCAGTCATTCAAAAGAAAAGATAATAAAATAAACATTAAAAGAAAAAATACATGGATAAAAGTTACAGTGCAGTTTAAGATGTAAATAGTTCAATTAAAAGCAGCGGCAAAAAGAAAAGTCTTCATCCTGGATTTAAAAGAGTTGCAGCGGACCTGCAGGTTTCTGGGAGTTTGTTCCAGATATTTGGAGCATAATAACTGAACGCTGCTTTACCATGTTTAGTTCTGACTCTGGGGACAGAAAGCTGACCAGTCCCTGAAGACCTGAGAGATCTGGATGGTTCATAATTTAGCAGGAGGTCAGAAATGTATTTTGGGCCTAAACCATTCAGTGCTTTATAAACCAGCAGCAGTATTTTTGAAATCTATTCTTTGACACACAGGAAGCCAGTGTAAAGACTTCAGAACAGGAGTGATGTGATCCACTTTCTTAGTGTTAGTGAGGACTCTGTCACAGTTCTGTCTAGGTTTGGGTGTTTTCACTGTTCTCTGTCATGTTTTCCTCCTGTCGTTAGTTTCCCTGGTGTCCCTGTGTTTTCTCCTCCCTCCTCACCTGTGTCTCGTTAGCTAATTGTGTTCACCTGTGGCTCTTGTGTTTTCTCCTCCCTCCTCACCTGTGTCTCGTTAGCCGATTGTGTTCACCTGTGTCTTGTAATTATCCCTCCCTGTATTTAGTCTTGTCTCGTGCTGTGTTCAGTGTCGGTGCTTCTTTTGTTGGTGACGGAATTCACCGGTGAGTGTTCTGTTTTTGTCTGTATTCATTCCATTAGCCTTGAAATAAAGGTTTATCAGAGTTATCTGCGCTTGGGTCCTGCTTCCTTCACTCAACCGTGACAGAAAGCACCGACCAGAGATGGACCCAGCAGATGACCCATTTGAGGTGGAATTACAGCATTTTTCCTTTGCTTTGGCTGGCTGCTATGATTGGTGGAGGGGAGCGTCCAGTGTTCGGCAGAAGGAGGCCGCTCTGGTAGAGGCGCACCGGTTGGCTATGGAGAAACCAGACTTGGTGAAGTTCTTACCTGGCTGGATGTTGAACTTCATCTGGGTGTGTGATTTCCAGCCTGCGGACTATAAACGTCTCGGTGTGTTCCGTCTGGAGTCAACCAGTGCTTCCGCCCCAGTTCCTGCTCCTGTCCAAGAGGCGTTTTCTGGAACTCGGCTGGCTTTTGGAGGTCCACGGAGCCTTCAGGCGGCTTCTAGGAGAAGGAGTCGCAAGTCCAGGCTAGCAATCCGAGCCCCAAGAGCCATGGTTCCGGCTACAGAACCGGCCCACACAGCCATAGTTCCGGCCCCAGTACAGGCCCCAGCAGCCATGGTTCCAGCCCCAGTTCTGGCCCCAGCAGCCATCATTCCGGCCCCAGTTCTGGCCCCAGCAGCCATCATTCCGGCCCCAGTTCTGGCCCCAGCAGCCATGGTTCCGGCCCCAGTTCTGGCCCCAGCAGCCATGGTTCCAGATCGAGTCACTTCTCTAGTCCCTTCCCTCATCCCATCTCAAGTTCCCTCTCGAGTCCCCTTTCTAGATCCCTCTCAAGTCTCCTCTCAAGTCATCTCTCGAGTCTCCTCTCGAGTTCCCTCTCGAGTCCCTCCTTTAGTCACCTCTCTAGTCTCCTCTCGAGCTACCTCTCGAGTCCCCTTTCTAGATCCCTCTCAAGTCACCTCTCGAGGTCCCTCTCAAGCCACCTCTCAAGTCCCCTCTCAAGATCCCTCTCAAGATCCCTCTCGAGTCTCCTCTCGAGTTCCCTCTCGAGTCCCCTCTCCAGTCACCTCTCGAGTTCCTTCTCGAGTCCCCTCTCGAGTCACCTCTCCAGTCGACTCTCCAGTTTCCTCTCGAGTTCCCTCTCTGGCCCCAGCTGTCCTAGTCCCTTCCCTCATCCCATCTCAAGTTCCCTCTCGAGTCCCCTTTCTAGATCCCTCTCAAGTCTCCTCTCAAGTCATCTCTCGAGTCTCCTCTCGAGTTCCCTCTCGAGTCCCCTCTCCAGTCACCTCTCGAGTTCCTTCTCGAGTCCCCTCTCGAGCCCTCTCTCGAGTCCCCGCTCAAGCCCCTACTCATGTGCCGTTGGAGGTCCCGCAGACTAGTCTTCTGCCGGGGGTCCTGCCAACCCCATGTCCTGTACCGTTGGAGGTTCCGCTGGGGGTCCTGCCAACCCCATGTCCTGTTCCGTTGGAGGTCCCGCCGTCTACTCACCTGCCGGGGGTCCTGCCAACCCTGTGTCCTGTCTCGTTGGAGGCCCCGCCGACTACTCTCCTGCCGGGGGTCCTGCCAACCCCATGTCCTGTACCGTTGGAGGTTCCGCTGGGGGTCCTGCCAACCCTGTGTCCTGTCCCGTTGGAGGTCCCGCAGACTAGTCTTCTGCCGGGGGTCCTGCCAACCCCATGTCCTGTCCCGTTGGAGGTCCCGCAGACTAGTCTTCTGCCGGGGGTCCTGCCAACCCCATGTCCTGTACCGTTGGAGGCCCCGCCGACTACTCTCCTGCCGGGGGTCCTGCCAACCCTATGTCCTGTCCCGTTGGAGGCCCCGCCGACTACTCTCCTGCCGGGGGTCCTGCCAACCCCATGTCCTGTCCCGTTGGAGGTCCCGCCGACTACTCTCCTGCCGGGGGTCCTGCCAACCCCATGTCCTGTCCCGTTGGAGGTCCCGCCGACTACTCTCCTGCCGGGGGTCCTGCCAACCCTATGTCCTGTTCCGTTGGAGGTCCCGCCGTCTACTCACCTGCCGGGGGTACTGCCAACCCTGTGTCCTGTGCCGTTGGAGGTCCCGCCGTCTACTCTCCTGCCGGGGGTACGGCCAACCCTTTGTCCTGTCTCGTCGGAGGTCCCGCCAACCGCTCTCCTGCTGGGGGTCCTGCCAACTCCTGGTCCTCTTCCGTGGGGGATCCTGCCGAAGCCTGTCCCGCCGGCTCCGGTTCCTGTCCGGCCGACACCGGGTCCTGCCCGGCCTCCGGAGCTGTCTGGTCTTCGCCCTCGGCCTCCTGACTCTTCCTGCCGCTGCCCTCGTCCTCGAGCCCGGCCCCCTGACTCTTCCTGCCGCTGCCCTCGTCCTCGAGCCCGGCCCCCTGACTCTTCCTGCCGTGGTCTTCGCCCTCGATCCCGACCCTCTGTGAGCCGCGGTCTTCGTCCGCGGGCCCGGCCTCCTGACTCTTCCTGCCGCTGCCCTCGTCCTCGAGCCCGGCCCCCTGACTCTTCCTGCCGCTGCCCTCGTCCTCGAGCCCGGCCCCCTGACTCTTCCTGCCGTGGTCTTCGCCCTCGATCCCGACCCTCTGTGAGCCGCGGTCTTCGTCCGCGGGCCCGGCCTCCTGACTCTTCCTGCCGCTGCCCTCGTCCTCGAGCCCGGCCCCCTGACTCTTCCTGCCGTGGTCTTCGCCCTCGATCCCGACCCTCTGTGAGCCGCGGTCTTCGTCCGCGGGCCCGGCCCCCTGACTCTTCCTGCCGCTGCCCTCGTCCTCGAGCCCGGCCCCCTGACTCTTCCTGCCGCTGCCCTCGTCCTCGAGCCCGGCCCCCTGACTCTTCCTGCCGCTGCCTTCGCCCTCATGCTCGGCCCCCTGAGTTCGCCCGCTGTGGCCTTCGCCCCACCATGGACTCTGCCTTGCCCCCGGGCCGTCCGCCCGAGACCCCCACCATGGACTCTGCCTTGCCCCCGGGCCGTCCGCCCGAGATCCCTTCCTGGTCCCCTACTGGGCTCCTGGGCGGTCAGCTTAGTCCCGTCCTCCGGACCCCCTCCACCCACCCTGGTGGCCTAGGGATACGTCCCTCCTCCGGACCCCCTCCACCCACCCTGCTGGACTTATTTGGATTTTTGTTTAGGGACGTCTAGAATCCGTCCCTTGAGGGGGGGGTTCTGTCACAGTTCTGTCTAGGTTTGGGTGTTTTCACTGTTCTCTGTCATGTTTCCTCCTGTCGTTAGTTTCCCTGGTGTCCCTGTGTTTTCTCCTCCCTCCTCACCTGTGTCTCGTTAGCTAATTGTGTTCACCTGTGGCTCTTGTGTTTTCTCCTCCCTCCTCACCTGTGTCTCGTTAGCCGATTGTGTTCACCTGTGTCTTGTAATTATCCCTCCCTGTATTTAGTCTTGTCTCGTGCTGTGTTCAGTGTCGGTGCTTCTTTTGTTGGTGACGGAATTCACCGGTGAGTGTTCTGTTTTTGTCTGTATTCATTCCATTAGCCTTGAAATAAAGGTTTATCAGAGTTATCTGCGCTTGGGTCCTGCTTCCTTCACTCAACCGTGACAGACTCGAGCAGCAGCGTTCTGAATTAGCTGCAGCTTTCTAATAGATTTTTTAGTGAGACCTGTGAAGACACCATTGCAGTAGTCGAGTCTACTGAAGACAAAAGCATAGACAAGTTTTTCCAAATCCTGCTGTGACATTAGTCTTTTAATCCTAGATATATTCTTTAGGTGATAGTAAGCTGATTTAGTAATTGTTTTAATGTGACTGTTGAAACTCAGGTCAGAGTCCATGACTACACCTAGATTTCTAGCTTTATCTGTTGTTTTGAACATTGCAGACTGAAGCTCAGCGCTAACTTCTATACGTTCTGCCTTGGCTCCAAAAACCATTACCTCAGTTTTATCTTTCTTTAATTGGAGAAAGTTCTGACACATCCAGTCATTGATTTGTTCAATGCACTTACTCAGTGTTTGAATTGGAGCATAGTCTCCTGGTGAAATTGTTATGTAAATGTGTGTGTCATCCGCATAGCGATGGTAACTTATTTTTGTTGTTCTTCATTATCTGAGCCAGTGGTAGCATGTAGATGTTAAAGAGAAGAGGCCCCAAGATGGAGACTTGAGGAACCCCACATGTCATATTTGTCAACTCAGATGTGTATTTACCTATAGAAACAACGTTTTTTTCTGTCCTTTAAGTAGGATCCAAACCAATTTAGAACTGTTTCCGAAAGTCCCACCCAGTTTTCTAGTCGGTCGAGTAATATGTTGTGGTCAACAGTGTCAAACGCAGCACTGAGATCTAATAATACTAACACTGAAGTTTGACACTGTCTGTGTTTAAGTGGATGTCATTGAAGACCTTTACAAGAGCAGTCTCAGTGCTGTGGTTTGGACGAAAGCCTGACTGGAACACATCGAAACAACTATTTAAATGCAAGACATTACTCAACTGTTGAAAAACAACTTTTTCAATGATTTTACCTAGAAATGGCAGGTTTGATATGGGCCTGTAATTGTTCATTACTGAAGCATCTAGATTATTCTTTTTTAAGAGCGGTTTAATGACTGCAGTTTTCAGGGCCTGTGGAAAAACACCTGAGTGAAGAACTCCAGGCTGTTTTAAAAATGGCATCTGAGAAATATGGGTGCAGAGATGTAATGTACAAGAATACTTTTCAGTGGGGAAGAAATGAGCAGCAGCAGCAGCGAAGATAGGCCGGGCACAATGCATGAAGAACTTCCTCCTCACTCGTACAAAGCTGTGCTCGAGGCCTTCTTCAGAAATGTTCCATGATTCAGGCTCCTTCTGTTTCTGTGGTCGTGGCTTCAACCCTATCCCTGCAATAGCCGGAGACATAGAAGCAGCAGGGTCCTCCTCGGCACAGAGTCATGTAGCTCCTGTTGTAGTACCTTGCTGAAACCTGTATCAGAGGGATTGTGTTGCAAGCTAACGAAAAATGATTGCACGATTAACTAAATACGAGGCAACACAAAGTGATTCAGAAAGAAAAACAATTGCAACATGATCTCTTCGGGACTTTATAGAATCAGGACAGTGTTAATAATGTTTAATATACAATGATCTCTATGTGCACATGTTCATAAAATGCATGACAACAGCTGAAATGTCCAGTCAGTAAAAGGCACATACAGGAATAACACAACACTCTGGCCCTCTGTATGCTTATAGAAAGTGTACTGTACTGAGGGTACTGACAAAGCAGGTTTCATTTATTGGCTGAAGTGCCGTTCCTCGGTCAGCTCAAACTGAAGGAGCATACTGAACGTGGCCTGACCTCCATCATAATCCCGCTGTGCACTGAGAACCTAGCTTGACAGCTTGCCCTTGTGGTGTGCCAGAAACTTCACATTAAACATTCAGAAAAGGTGGGCAATGTCCTCAGAACTCCTCTCCCCACAGTTTGAACCACGAGTGAAGATGGGAAACCCCTCCCACTCAAGAATCTGCTTCAAAGATTAACACAGCAGTGCACTCCAGTGACATGGAGAATGTGAGAAATAGTATGAGAGCTAAATTAATCAACCAACATTTGTATTTCCAATCTGCAATGTTCTAACTTTGATTGCCAATAAATAACAGGGACAGAAACAGTCATTGTAAACACGCTTATCTTTGTCATCGTAAGCTTCACATGCGTTCCCACACTTCAATGTTTTTAACGTTTTGGAACTTAGTCAATGAATTGCACTGGAACTGCCAGTTAAGTTAACTGGGACAGAGGGTCCGTGGTCTATAGCCTTTTATAATTATAGTACTGTATATAATTAAGTATTAAAATAGTTTTATAATTATTATTAGCAAGATCTTTGAGCTGTTATCACCACTTTGTTCTATTATCTAATATATGTAAAAAATTCAAAACGTACATGTTTTTGTTTAAATTCTGAAATATTAGTAAATATCAGTAGAATATCTGAAATATTTAGCCCATTGCATCTGACCATTAGAAAACAACATAATATACTGTATGGTGAACAACTTAGCTGTATGAGTTGAGAGGAACAAATGCTAAATTATAACAATGTTAAAACCTTAAAGCATACACAACTTTGAATGCTAAAGTACAGTAGAGCAAAGCAATTTTTTACACACCACACACCACACACACACACACACACACACACACACACACACAACACACACACACACACACACACACACACACACACACAACACAACACACACACACACACACACACACACACACACACACACACACACACACACACACACAATCACACACACAACACACACACACACACACACACACACACACACACACACTACACACCCTCCTCAGTGGTTATACTACAACAGTTTTCTCTCAAAGTTTAGCAACAGATTAAGCAGCATCTAGCTGTGTTGCCACATATTTGAATACATTTGGTTTTCCCCTTTAGAGAACCGTCTCTCTGCAGACTCCGATCAGACTGTGGGGGCGTTCAGGGTGCTCCAGTCGGGACCCTGCCCTGGACCCCACTCTTCTGCTTCCTCGATGTTCTGCAGACTCGATCGCCTCACAGGTGAAGGAGCTGAGGTCGCCACAGCTCTGCAGGTGCAGCAGACCGGCCCTTCTCCTGGGGGGGCGAGGGAACGTCTGGGAGTGGCTGCCTGCTGCCTGCTGGGAAGGTTTGGGCTGCCCGGGACCCATCTCTGAGTCTGTGAACACCTGAAGGCAAACAGAGAATACAGAGATCTACAACAGCACAAACTACATCCTCCTAAAGTATCCAACATTTAAACCAAGTCCTTTTTAAAATAGTTTGAACACACAGTGAACATTAAAAAGAGGATTTTATTCAGGACATCCAGGTTATAGTCAGGACCAGGGTTTCTGTTATCTGGTAATAACTGTTTATTTCTGGTAAAAAGACCAACTTAAAAAAGGGAATGTCGCTAATAAAATTGTAAAATAAAAATACAAGTAAAAACCTATAAAATCTATAAAAATAAATAAAGCAATATACAAATAAATAAACAATGAAGATTCAAAGACCAATAAAGTGGGGTGTCGCTAATAAAAAGCAAATCTAAAAAGATGTCTCTTTAGCTGTCGTTTAAAACATGTCCACTGAGTTGGCCTCTCTGATATTTCCAGGTAAGGGTGTTCCACAGTTTGGGAGCGTGGTGGATAAAGCGGCTTCCCCTCCTACCTGTTCTATGTAGCTGGCGCAGCGTACCGCCTCCTCCATGTGCTCCTGGTCGGACTGCAGGACGGTCCGGATGCTGTCCACCAGCTCCTGCACCTCGGGGGTCAGGCCCTGGGCGGCCGGCTGCTCCAGGATCCTCCTGACCAGCTGCTGTGTGTGTCGGTAGCTCTGGTAGTCCACCATGGATGAGGGCCGTGGTCTCCGGGGCACCCTGCTGTCGGTGTGGCCCCGCCGCAATGTGACCTGGCCCTGGGTGCTGACAGCCAGCGTGGGCTGGGTGGTCTGTGTGGAGGAGTCTGTGGTGTTAGGAAACGCAGCGGGGGGGGCGTCGCTGCTGCTCAGCACTGCAGACATAAGGGGGTGAGAGGTCAGCTTCTCCAAGTATACATGTACTGGTACCCAACTTAAGAAACTTATGGGATATAATAAGGGAATTCCTGGACTCAAATCAACAAGACTGCCACTCTTGTGATAACAGACATTATTGGACCCATAAGGTTCACTTGCAATTCAATATTTGGCCATTTCAGTTTGACCAAATACAGTAACCAGTGTTGGGAAGTGTTGGGAGTAACACGGAGTAATTAGTCTGGAACGCAGTAATATTACGTGTTACTGTTGGTTCAGCAGTAATTATGTAATGGCTGAGAAAACGGAGCAGATATGTCAGGCTCAGCAAACATCGTGGAGGACATGTTGCCAGTTTCATTATTCATCCATGTGGAATCGCCATCTTTCAGAAACATATTGATAGCAGGGCCGTATCCAGGTTTACCTACATACCGAGGTCCACACATGCTAGGGGGGCGGGTTCGGTGGTGTACCCCCCCCCAAGATTTTTGGGATTTTCATGATCTAGTTAGGTGCTTTTTAAGTCCTGTGGGGGGTTACACATTAGATAATATATTGATTTCCAACCATGTCAGCATAAATTATTTTTGAAAGTGTAAATACATAAGAATCAGTTGATTGTTACATATTAATGATCTGGACATGCAGAAGAGGCTAAAATGATCAAAAAACATTGTCAACATTCATTTTCCATGTCTCTCTCCTTTCTATAACCTGCAGCCTCTCTTCCATCTTCTTTAGTCTCCATCTTCTTCCTGTTCATTACACTCTCTGTCATGGGCGTGGGAAGGAGGGTGCTGAGGGTGCTTCTGCACCCCCTAGCGGCAGGCAGGGGGTGCGGAGCTCCCCTGTCTGAATGATTATTTGACGGTTATTGCTGCTCCCGCTGTGCATAATCTGTGTAATATGTAGCCAATAAATTCCACATTGTTGGTAAAATAATATTTTGGCCTGCCCCGAATGTTTTTTCTGTAGCACCGGACAATTCTACCTCAATAATATAATACATTAACCGTGTTTTACGTGAACCTCATCATGACACTCGAGAGGACGGCAGGACTGTAATTTCCCGTGTTCAGTGAATGCAACAGAGGCAAGACACCACACCAATCAGAGAGTTGCATGGAAATAAAAGTGTGCTTGTGTCATTCAAACTCGGCTCTGTTTGTGTGTGTGTGTGTGTGTGTGTGTGTGTGTGTGCGTGCGGACATAGCGCATTTAGTGTGTGCGAGAGAGGGAGAGAGGGAGAGAGAGAGAGGGACCGGTGCCACCAGCTTTTGTGCGTGCTCTATAGTGCCCGTAATAGTGTTCACTGGAGTACAGCACCTCAGCACCCCCACTCAAAATACCTTCCCGCGCCTCTGCTCTCTGTCCTCTACTCTTTCTCTTTGTTCAATCTCTCCCTCGTTGTTCACTTTTTGCTCCTCCTCACTTGTCGCTCCTGCCAGTGAATTAAAAGCAATTCAGCAATTTAGTTCATTTCACTTGTTTGTTTACATTATTTTGTTTATTTAAATCTCTTTTGTTTGATTCGCAAAAGAGAACAAAGATGTAAGCAAATTGTGTTTTATATTATGACATCATACCTGCAATAGATGTATGTTGTTTATAAAGTAATAATAATAATAATAATAATACATTTTATTTTGAGGCGCCTTTCAGGACACCCATGCCTTACAGTGCAATTAAAAGTTAAAACAGCTAAAACAAAAACGGAACACAATTTATCGAACCGACAAGGCAATACAGCAGCATAAAAGCATAAGAAAAGCCAGACAAGAGTGTGGAGTGACGGAGTGAGAGGAGGGTCTGTGATAGCAGGTTGAATGTGTTTTAGAGTGTAGGCCAGTTTAAACAGGTGGGTTTTGAGGTGGGATTTGAATGTCGTGATGGAGTCAGACTGTTTGATGTGAGGAGGCAGAGAGTTCCATAGCCTGGGCGCGGTGCAGCTAAAAGCCCTGGCTCCCATGGTGCTAAGGCGGTAGGTGGGGACAGTCAAGAGTCCGGCTGAGGATGAGCGCAGGGAGCGGGAGGGGGTGTATTCCTGGAGGAGGTTTGAGAGATAGGTGGGGGTGAGGTTGTTGAGGGCTTTGTATGTAAGCAGAAGGTTGTTGTAGTCAATCCGGTGCTGGACAGGGAGCCAGTGAAGTTGGATGAGGATTGGGGTGATGTGGTCAGACGATTTGGTACAGGTAATGATCCGGGCAGCCGAGTTTTGAATGAGTTGGAGTCTGATGAGTAGTATTGTGGGTAGGCCAGAGAGGATAGCATTACAGTAGTCAATCCGGGATGTGACAAATGCATTAACCAGGATTTCGGTGCTGGATTGTGAAAGGGATGAGCGGAGTCTGGAAATGTTGCGGATATGGAAGAAGGCAGTCCGGGTGATGTTTTTTATGTGGGGTGCAAACGAAAGGGTACTGTCCAGGATGACGCCAAGGCTTTTCACTTGGCTGGGGTGGTTAGGATTTTGGAGAGGGTGTTTTTGGAGCCGATGAGCAGAGCCTCAGTTTTACTACCATTTAGCTTCAGGAAGTTCCTGCTCATCCAGCTCCTGATATCCTGGAAGTACTGTATGCCTATTGTCTATATTGTAAATGAAGACTAAGTGATAGATAGATGGATAGATAGATAGACAGATAGATGGATAGATGGATAGATAGGCAGATGGATAGATAGATAGATGGATAGATAGATGGATAGATAGGCAGATGGATAGATAGATGGATAGATAGACAGATGGATAGGCAGATGGATAGATAGACAGATGGATGGATAGATAGATGGATAGATGGATGGATAGATGGATAGATAGGCAGATGGATAGATAGATAGATGGATAGATAGATGGATAGATAGGCAGATGGATAGATAGATGGATAGATAGACAGATGGATAGGCAGATGGATAGATAGACAGATGGATGGATAGATAGATGGATAGATGGATGGATAGATGGATAGATAGGCAGATGGATAGATAGATAGATGGATAGATAGATGGATAGATAGACAGATGGATAGGCAGATGGATAGATAGACAGATGGATGGATAGATAGATGGATAGATGGATGGATAGATGGATAGATAGGCAGATGGATAGATAGATAGATGGATAGATAGATGGATAGATAGGCAGATGGATAGATAGATGGATAGATAGACAGATGGATAGGCAGATGGATAGATAGACAGATGGATGGATAGATAGATGGATAGATGGATGGATAGATGGATAGATAGGCAGATGGATAGATAGATAGATGGATAGATAGATGGATAGATAGGCAGATGGATAGATAGATGGATAGATAGACAGATGGATAGGCAGATGGATAGATAGACAGATGGATGGATAGATAGATGGATAGATGGATGGATAGATGGATAGATAGGCAGATGGATAGATAGATAGATGGATAGATAGATGGATAGATAGATGGCGTTATTAAGCCTACATTCTTTTGTGTGACTGTACCCTCTTTCTCTCTGCCTGTCCTGTCTCTTCCTTACCAAAGCTGAGGTTCGACTGACGTAGTCTTTTCATTATATCTGAGTCAGTGTAAAAAGAAAATAATACAATGTTATATCTTCAAAGTTTTACTCAAATTGAAATGAAAGAAAAGCATTACAACGTTTGTTAAAAAGTAAATCCTTCTGACATTGGATGAATGTAATTAACTTTAGCTCTCTAGCTAGTTTATTCATGCAATTTAAACCAAAGTATAGCCTATAGCTGCAATATAAGTTAGTGTGCATGTTGTCGTCCACTGACTAACGTAGAGCGTTCACACAGGATCTGCTGGTCATATGATGTCCTCTGAGGAGCAGAAACACAAGCAGCCCGCTGGACTCAGATCTCTAGATACCTCATCACTCCTTCGCTGCTCCGGTACAAGTCCGGGGCCCTTTCTCATTTCTCTAACTCCCCTCCTCAACTCCTATCCTCGAGACTTAGTCCCGCCCACAGGAGATGCGAGTGGAGGAGCCGAAGAGGGGAACCGAGGAGAGAGGAGGGGAAGCAGCAGGCGGTTAGAGAAATGAGAACTCCTCTCCTCTGAGCGGTCATTTTAAAGAGACGTCCATTAATGATGACAGGAGGCACAGCAACCTAATGGACAGATGTGTTCATGACGACTTATATATTTACTTTGATTCATTCACAGTCCGATATCTACTAAACTAAAGCAAATAAAAAGAGTAGGCCTGTTATACTGAGTGATATATATTATACACACTGCTCTGCTTTCTGCACGGACCTCACAGCTGTTCTCACTGTAATCATTGCGTCGCGATGAAAGCAGTTCATAAAATAATATCCAGGGGATGCATGCAGAGCTGTCATTGGCTGAGATAAGTCCGGCCGTGCGTAACGACTCTTTGGCCCAATCCCAAACCACTCCCTCGACCCTACCCCTCCGTGACGGAGTGAACTCCGTCTGTCGCCACACTCGCAGCTCAACGAGGCTCCCTCCTGTCAGATGGAGGGAGTAAATACAGCAGCAAGCTTTGGGACGGCCTCCCCTCTCTCCGGCAGAAACAGGAAATGCCGTAACTGTATGTAACAACGGTTTCAAATCAGCATCTCTTAGACAAAAAGTTTAAATTAATAACTCAAATAAAACTCCAAACATCTTTCATTGTGTTCTTTCAAAGTCTCTTTTAGTTTTAAACCTGATGTTTATAAGCTTCTTAGTTTTTGCAACGGTCTGTAAATATACACAACTTCATAATAAAATGCACAATTTTACCTTTTTCTAGACTAAACACAGGTATGATCCTAAATTAAAAACATATGAGGTTATCATGAGGTTGTTAACATCGTAGTTTATCAGTGGATGTTTGCTGGAACTACTTTTTAGCAGTTTGTTTCCCGACGGACACACACAGCGTGACTCAAGTCTCAAGTCGGCATCGCTGCAGACTCGCTGTTTGAGGGCTTGATAGCCCACTCCCCCTCCACACCGCTCCACACTCGTTGCTTTGGAACAGCCCTTAATATGGCAGACCCTCCGCATGAACGCGCAAACGGAGGGGTAGGGTGTAGGGGGCGGTTTGGGAATGGGCCTTAGAAACATCTCTGTTCCCGGAAATGCATCCACGAAGGAGCCGTGGAGGACCGCGGAGGACCCATCAGTGTATCCTCGGTTATAGCTCCTCCAGAGAGCCTCCTCGACGCTCGATCCTCGGTCCTCGAAGTGCATTTAGAGAAATGAGATGTCCTTCAACATGGTGCGCTGAAATTCATTTCCGGGTCACTACCGGAGGACCGAGGAGTCGAGGAGGGGGATTTAATTAAATGAGAAAGGGCCCCGGCTGCGGTGGTTTGTTGATACATGTTGTCTTCTTCTGTTAGCTTTAACCAGTGGTGTAGTGGGCGTTGGACGCGTGGGTACGCCGTACCCCCACTTATTTGAAGCATGATTTTTTTCTAATAAATATAAAACCATTGCCAGTGTTATCAGTTGCACGTGTGTGTTTGTTGTAATAATGACGAAAACATAATAGGCAGATTTCACAGTAAATATAATAAAATCGTAGCTCAAGCATTTATGCAACTTGATTTGAAGCGTGTGTGTGTGAGGGGCAGCACCGTGTTGACCAGGTGTCCCGCTTTGTGCGGGACTGCACACACAGCATTTTTATTTGTCTCGCGTCCCACAAATTGAGACTATGTCCCGCATTTGAGTGACCGTCGCGCAGAAAGGCCGGATCGGTTCGCTGACGGCCGGCACGCCCTTTACCATTATATTGTTTAAACTGCATCATGTTGAGCTGACAGGCGACACAGAGGTCCACAGTGTACCCCCCCCCCCCCCTTGACAGTTCACGAGCGCGTCCATAGTGTCTCCCCCCGCCACGTCCACCCAGTAAAAAAATCCCCACTACACCACTGGCTTTAACCGAGGCAACGTAGCTCTGCAGCACCCCCATCGCCAGTAAATGGAAGTACTACAAAGAACCCCGTTTAGTGCCGTTATTTCACAAGTGTAGTTATACACAGCTCGGAAAAAATTACCGAGGTCCGGACCTCGGTGACCACAATGGTGGATACGGCCCTGGATACAGGTATCGCGGGGGGCGGCCGCCATCAGACAGGAACACTTGAAGCTACCTGGACCAGAGTTCTGATAACTGAGCTACAGAAAACATGATGTTCAGACAAAGAGCAGAAACAGAGCTCTGTGATCAGTGCTGTCCTTATTAGATTAAGGGTTTGTGCTGATCTGGCAGAAATAAGGTTTAACTTTATATTGTTATTTGTCATTTGATTTATGGTGCATCTCTGGCGATGTTACAGAGTAATCAAAAAGTAACTAGTAGTGTAACTAATAACTTTCAGCAGTGAGTCATTTAGTAAAGTAAGGGATTACCTTTTTTGAGTAACTACCCCAACACTGACAGTACCACACCTTTTGTATGCACGTTTGGTGTTAAAGTGGTTGGACAGCTTTTAGATTATATACTGAATAAATGTTGGTGGACTTCTGTAAATCCTCCAGTAAAGATGTTGAATTAAATGGCTTACTGATGTCCTTAATACATAAGTTAATCCTTCAACATTTGTATACCAACTTCCAAAGATGCGTAATTCCAAATGAGAAAAAAAGCCAACCTTTAGCAGCAATGTCTATCAACACCGGGTCACTGTTGGAGCGGCGCATCCTTTCTTTTCTCCGGTGGCTCAATGCTGGGGAGGGAGGCTGCTGCTGAGGAAGAGGAGGGTGGAGCTGGAGCTGAGGCTGGATCTGGATCTGAGGCTGGAGCTGGAACTGGAGCTGAGGCTGGAACTGAGGCTGAGGCTGGAGCTGAGGCTGAGGCTGGAACTGGAGCTGAGGCTGGAACTGGAGCTGAGGCTGGAACTGAGGCTGAGGCTGGAACTGAGGCTGAGGCTGGAGCTGAGGCTGGAGCGGAGGCTTGACACGCAGAGGGATGCCTGGTGATGCTGATACCACTCGGGGACTTCTGTCTGAGACTAAATAGAAAAAGATCAACACACTTGGTCTCAGAACATTCATTTACAATGAAACAAAAGACTTGGTGAATGGTCCTACTAACAAAAGTAAAACACATTCCAAAAGATGCGGTGTTGTGTTCAATACGTTTCTGTGCATGTAAATGTTTCCCTCCAGAGGGCGTTTCTCTCCCAAACAGCTTAATATGTTTTAAAGGTCTCCTATTATACTACACTGAACAAAAATATAAATGCAACACTTTTGTTTTTGCTCCCATTTTTCATGAGATAAACTCAAAGATCTAAAACATTTTCTATATACACAAAATAACCATTTCTCTCAAATATTGTTCACATATCTGAAAAAATCTGTGATAGTGAGCACTTCTCCTTTGCCGAGATAATCCATCCCACCTCACAGGTGTGGCATATCAAGATGCTGATGACGGCATGATTATTGCACAGGTGTGCCTTAGGCTGGCCCCAATAAAAGGCCACTCTGAAATGTTCAGTTTTATCACACAGCACAATGCCACAGATGTCGCAAGTTTTGAGGGAGTGTGCAATTGGCATGCTGACAGCAGGAATGTCCACCAGAGCTGTTGCCCGTGAATTGAATGTTCATTTTTCTACCATAAGCCGTCTCCAAAGTCGTTTCAGAGAATTTGGCAGTACATCCAACCGGCCTCACAACCGCAGACCACGTGTAACCACACCAGCCCAGGACCTCCACATCCAGCATCTTCACCTCCAAGATCGTCTGAGACCAGCCACTCGGACAGCTGCTGCAACAATCGGTTTGCATAACCAAAGAATTTCTGCACAAACTGTCAGAAACCGTCTCAGGGAAGCTCATCTGCATGCTCGTCGTCCTCATCGGGGTCTCGACCTGACTCCGGTTCGTCGTCGTAACCGACTTGATTGGGCAAATGCTCACATTCGATGGCGTCTGGCACGTTGGAGAGGTGTTCTCTTCACGGATGAATCCCGGTTTTCACTGTTCAGGGCAGATGGCAGACAGCGTGTGTGGCGTTGTGTGGGTGAGTGGTTTTCTGATGTCAATGTTGTGAATCGAGTGGCCCATGGTGGTGGTGGGGTTATGGTACGGGCAGGCGTTTGTTATGGACGACGAACACAGGTGCATTTTATTGATGGCATTGTGAATGCACAGAGATACCGTGACGAGATCCTGAGGCCCATTGTTGTGCCATTCATCCACGACCATCACCTCATGTTGCAGCATGATAATGCACGGCCCCATGTTGCAAGGATCTGTACACAATTCCTGGAGGCTGAAAACATCCCAGTTCTTGCATGGCCAGCATACTCACCGGACATGTCACCCATTGAGCATGTTTGGGATGCTCTGGATCGGCGTATACGACAGCGTGTTCCAGTTCCTGCCAATATCCAGCAACTTGGCACAGCCATTGAAGAGGAGTGGACCAACATTCCACAGGCCACAATCAACAACCTGATCAACGCTATGCGAAGGAGATGTGTTGCACTGCGGGAGGCAAATGGTGGTCACACCAAATACTGACTGGTTTTCTGACCCCCCCAGACCCCCCCAATAAAGCAAAACTCCACGTTTCAGAGTGGCCTTTTATTGTGGCCAGCCTAAGGCACACCTGTGCATTAATCATGCTGTCTAATCAGCATCTTGATATGCCACACCTGTGAGGTGGGATGGATTATCTCGGCAAAGGAGAATTTCTCACTATCACAGATTTTTTCAAATTCGTGAACAATATTTGAGAGAAATGGTTATTTTGTGTATATAGAAAATGTTTTAGATCTTTGAGTTCATCTCATGAAAAATGGGAGCAAAAACAAAAGTGTTGCATTTATATTTTTGTTCAGTGTATTTGTAGGCATATATTATAGATATATCTCTCTGTATATATATTAGATAAATACAAATATATAAAAAACATGTCTATGAAGTGTTTTGCTCAAAATACCAAACAGATCACACATTCTAGCCATGCCTCATACCCCTCTATTTCAGCCCTGTTACGGCCCGTCCACGCGGCAGCGTGCGTTGCTTCAACGGAGACGCTTCCCATTCACTTTGAATGGGGTGATGTCACGCTTTGCCTAACTGCATTGTGGTTCCGTCGCGTCGCTTTTCCTCTTTTGCTCGCTTCGAAAGTTGAGAAAAGTTCAACTTTTCAAGTGTTGACGGAAGCGCTAGCCAATCAAATCGCGTACTTGTGTGTCCAGGGCGAGAGATTAATGTGATTGGTTGTTGGTCGCAGGCCAGACACGCCCACCGGCAAGCTTCAACGCACGCTGCCGTGTGGACGTACCGTAAGAGAAATGCTGATTCTGGGTCGAAAGCTTTATACAAAAAAAGATTTGAACTTTTTTTTTTTTTAAACTAAACGCTGCCGTGATTAAACGCCAGATCATGTTCAAAACTATTATTATTTCTGAAACAGCTCAAATGCTTCTTTTCCTGCAGGTTTACTACAAGGTGAGTTCCCTTTTTTATTTCCTGCTTTTTTATACATACTCTCTCCAGTACAGGTTAGCTCTGAATGTTAGCGATGCTTGCTAATGTAAACAAAGACCATATTACGTCCAAAACACGTCGCGCATTGTTTCTGATAGCGAAGTTTCTGATAGGGCCATGGGTGTAAAGCCAGCCCACATTTTAGTGATGTCGTCATTACGCAGCTAATCTGGATCAGCTTTGTTGTATCCCCGTTTTTTAGAGATTTGGGTACGGAGGAAAAGAGAGAGGGTTTTGATTTCTGACAGTTTGTGAGTTCCCTTACACAACGGGGACACATATTTATGTGTAAAAGACATCAAAAAGTGCATTTTGCATAATAGGAGAGCTTTAATTGAGTTAACCTGGCACAAGAAAACAGCTTGATAGTACGATACAGCAGGAGTTACTGTACATGATACTGGAGAACCACTGTCACAGCGTTTTTGTTCCCCCTGATCATCCTATCAAAGTGCAGTACAAAGATTGACAGCCGTTATCAGCCAATCGACACTTGGCCTGGTGTGTAAGTATGTCCTACCTGGATCACTGGCTTCTGAGGGAGAGGCCGTCGTGTATATAGTCAGCTCTGTCAGTGCAATCTCTGTCTCCTGGGAGAAACACACATCCACACACTGCTATAGTTATGACCACTAGTGACAAATGTACCTTTATTCTTCACTGATGTAACTTTGGTCGGTTCTTGCAGTAACTCAGTTTATAAATTGAGAAAGACCTGGGATGCTGGTGGGATGAAGGAAAGGTTTGTTATATATTATTATATAGTTGTTATGATGTATTGGATGGATTATTGTTCTTTAATGAGATCTCATAGTTGGCACATGGAGGAAAAAAATACATTTTATTCATGTATTTCTAATATTGTATCTTAGTGTGTACATACATCACAAGTAATTTGTTTTACAACACCTGTGTCACCTTCAATGTTTGAATACAATAACCAAAAGTTATGTTGAGAAGATACAAATCTCAGATGTTGCAAAGTTTGTAGCTTTGACAAAAATTCTAGATTGACTGTCATGGATTTTTATATAAAAAAGTTATTTTGTTTAGAGCTGGACCGATAAACCAGCCTGGCTGATATCCTCTTATTGCAGATATTTCAGTATGGATGTATGCGAAACAAATATTTGAGCCAATAAGTTATCATGTCAAACATCCAGTCTTCGTTGGCCTTTAGTGTAAAGGAGGTTCATTTGGAGTGTACCTGTATGACTGCATTGGCAGAGCTTCCAGCAACAACCTCATATGGAGGTGGGGGGTCCAACGGACAGAAGACCTCCACCCCTTTGATTCGAGCACCGTAGATGTGAGGGAGAGGGATCACACTGTCCCCGAGGATCCTGAAACAAACACACAACAAACTAGTTATCATGTGACACATAGACACTAAAACTAGAGTAATAAAGATGTATGTGTGGGGGGGGGGTAGTTACCTGCGGGCCAAGCGTGGTGTGTACGAGTAGAAAGTGGAGAAGTAGGAGGGGGGAGGGGCTGGGGCCACAAACTCATCTGGGTCAGGGACCTGAGCAGGCTCCTCCCTCTCTTCAGCTGTGGCCCTTTGCTCGTCCTATCACAGAGCAGTGACATCATACACCATGTTAAAGGTTATAGAGTGGTGCAGGAATGAGTCCTAAAACTCGAAAATGAGTTAGCATTTTAGCAAGTCCTGTTTGCTTTTCTCAAAGTCAATCTTTCTTTTTTGTTTTTTTGGTTAGAAGACTGAATATTTTAAAGTTGTATGCTGCAAGATGAAATGCTTCAGTAAATACTCCACTGGAGAAGGTTTACTAACATCATCAACCCGAATATAGGCGGGGGTACCTGAAGTCTATGATATAGTTCATTTTTAAATCGTTTTATTTTTTACTTCTGGGAATTGCATTCATGCAACAACGATCTTACAGTACAACTGGTGTTATTACACGGCTTAGTTGAATACTCGATTCTGATTCAGAGGTTGTTAATACTCGATAACACACCACTGCAAAGCATAAGGAGGTTAAAAGACAGAGCATTTGACGTCAGATAGATCAACAGAAGAAGACAGACAGGAAGTAAACAATAAAGGGAACAGCAGAAGAAGACAGACAGGAAGTAAACACATTTGGATGTTTCCAAAGAGTAAACTACGGTGCCAGCCCAGTGTAGGTGAAGGACAACATGAGCCTTGCTGCTGCCTGTAGTGAGATCGTACCATGCAGGGTGTCCTCGCCGTGAAGATCTGCAGGTATCTCAGCGCAGAGGCCATCAGGCACACAGCAGTGGTCAGAGCGTTCAGAGCACACAGTGCAAACAAGACTTTCTGAGAGAGAAAAACACACCATCAGATTAGACACAGAAAAAAAAGAAACCTGAGAAGAAGAGTGTAGTACAAAACGATGACTGATGAGCAGCATCATATCTCACTCTGTAGCGCTGGTGATTTACTTCACTATATGCCGGTTCAGATCCCGCCAATGGTCCTTCACTCATGTCACCCCCTTTAATCTTCTCTTTTAAATCGATCTCAGGAAAGGTAGGAGCGTTTTTTTTACCAGGGGTTTCCCTATTTCGACTTCCCTTGGACCTTACTTTCATCAGCTCATTTTAGTCAAAATAAGTAACCTACAGAAATGTGTGTATTTTTGTTAACCTTCACATAGCCTAACAACTGAGGAGAGTGCTGTACATCACTATATGCTCATTAACGAGCTGATGTCAGATCTCAGGATTAACTAATTTTAGATGTGTAAGTAGTATATAATATAATTACTCTGTTTAGTGTCTGGGCCCCTACTTTAAAGCTTTGGATAGTTGATCAGGGTGTCCCATTTCATACATCTCTATTGTGTGCTATGATTTTACTTTTTAAAACTTACAGCATGAACAAATGAATTAAATGAAATGCAATTGCAAAAAAGCAGATAACACCTTATAGTCTCAGTCTGATACAAAACATTACATCAGCAAAGTAACAGTGAGTCTCCATCCACAATTGAATTGAATTTGGATGTTGGGGCATGTCCATAGCACAGGTACCGGAGTGTTATCAACATTAGATTTCCAACAGGCTGCACAATCTTTTAAACTAACTATAGGAGTGCACTTGAACAATAAACTGGACTGGATGGACAACAGTGATGCTCTCTTCAGGAAGAAACAACCGAGTTGTTCTTCCTGAGGAGGCTCGGGTCCTTCAATGTTTGCACAAAGCTGCTGCAGATGTTCTACCAGTTTGTGGTAGCCAATGTACTATTCTTTGCTGTGGTGTGCAGGGGGGGTAACACCAACAAACAAAGACAATCTGTTGTGCCTGTAGCGATCAGGCTCCACAATCAAGGACTAACCAAGTAACCCATCACAAATAACCTGCACTGAATATTATTAGTATTTGCTAAGTATTCACATACCACTTTCACCCATAATGGTACCTGCTCATTTCAATGTATATGTATTAACTCGCTCACAGACTGTATGTGTATACATTTACATTCGCCGGATCAGAGTTTAACTCATGTTTTTTTTGTCCTTTTTTCTTACTGTTAGTATATGTTTATTCTTTATTTTTATTATTGAATTGTTATTCTTATTATCCCTGTGTATATTCCCATCTTTGTACTATCTGTGTTTCTTTCTTATTCTGTTGCTGCTATGACACCTGAATTTCCCTACGGGGAACAGCAAAGGTCCATCTTATCTTACATAAGGCAGGTGGGGTTCGGTCATTATCAAAAAAAACTTCTGGCCAGATAAATGAGAAAACACTGTAAGAATATTTAGCTGGCAGTGTAACCGGCTGCAGAAGCACTACGACAGCACAACCTCTGTGCATATACTGTAAGTGTAAATGTATTAAATATATGTTCCTACCTGAGTAGGAACATATGTGTTCACTCATTAGCACACAGGTTACCTTGAGCAGGATCCTCATGGTGCTGCAGGAGTGGGCCGGGTGGAGCTCCAGAAGCTTCTCCTCAGGACAATTGGAGCTGGGGGAGAGGGAGCAGCAGTAACACACATCTCCGGCCTCACTCTGAAACACACAAACACATACAGGGTGGAGCTTAATATAATTTCAAACATTTCTTAATTCATGACATCCCATCAGGAGCAGACACCAATTATACATTGAACACAGAACCACAGTCACTGGAATTTGATTATGGAACAGCATTGGAAAAGGTATGCAAAACATAGACAAACAGTAAATAACAATCATGGTACTTGTAGTAAATAAAGAGATCAAATGAAAGTCAAGTTGAATGTCCTAGCTTGCTAAAATAAAGCATAACATACATTTGTAGAGGTGGATAGCATGGATGTATAATAAGAACTGGATACAGCGTGGGAGGCGGGGCCTCATTCATTCCTATGAGAGCTGCTCATTAGCGCATGATGACAAAATGGCCCAACTTTTGAGAGAGCGAAACGTCACAGATTACCCAGCATGCCTGAGAAGTACCCGAATGTGCACTCATAGAGCATGCGCAACTTTAACCACGCCGCCCAAAAGGCTCGTTCACATTAAGCACGTGAATTTGCGTACACGTAACAGCACCGCGCGTTCATGACAGCACGGTACTGGATTTATATTAACGAGGCGGCAGTTAGCAGCTAGCGGCTAGCTAGTAAATTATGCTCAGTTACACATCAATCGTTATGTACTTTTATATTACGCTGACATCAGGATCTAGTGATATCCAAGCAACAGAGCTTCATTTAGCATGATACTTGTGTGGGTTGTACATGAAACCTTGGTAATATATAAAAATGTATATGTTGAAGCCTGTTATGATCAATTGTGAGTTAAAACTTTATCTAAAAAGTAAAGCTGATGATGGATTACTGTGGTGGAGTTAAAATAGCAATAGCCTATTTCTTTTTGAAATGTGATGGAGTAAAAGGATAGTAACTGTGATTATTCATGTTAAGTAGCCCACAAGTAACTAAAACAAGTGCAAGTGTAATAAGAAGCTACAGGAACGTTAATCTACGTTGGTAATATTAACTTTATTTAATACAACATTACGGTACAAGATTTACATCATACAGCCCATGTATTATAATATTTTACAAATGATGAATTACAGCAAACATGTGCAATATATCCATTATTACAGCTCCGTGGGATGGCAGTAAGGCGATATGGGCCGTTGTTATTGTGCATCCATGGGTACAGAGAAACTTAGGCCCATTCCCAAACCGCCCCCTACACCCTACCCCTACAACCTACCCCTACACCCTACCCCTCAGTTTGCGCGTTCACGCGGAGGGTCCCCCATATTGAGGGCTGTTCCAAAGCAACGAGTGTGGAGGGGGAGTGGGCTATCAAGCCCTCAAACAGCGAGTCTGCAGCGGTGCTGACTTGAGACCGGTCTCTACCTGACCGGAGTCACGCTGTGTGTGTCCGTCAGGAAACACGCTGTTTACAAGTAGTTCCAGCAAACATCCACTGATAAACTACGATGTTAACAACCTCATGATAACCTCATATGTTTTTAATTTAGGATCATACCTGTGTTTAGTCTAGAAAAAGGTAAATGTGTGCATTTTATTATAAAGTTGTGTATATTTACAGACCGTTGCAAAAACTAAGAAGCTTATAAACATCAGGTTTAAAACTAAAAGAGCTTTGAAACACAATGAAAGATGTTTGGAGTTTTATTTGAGTTATTCATTTAAACTTTTTGTCCAAGAGATGCTGATTTGAAACCGTTGTTACATACAGTTACGGCATTTCCTGTTTCTGCCGGAGAGAGGGGAGGCCGTCCCAAAGCTTGCTGCTGTATTTACTCCCTCCATCTGACAGGAGGGAGCCTCGTTGAGCTGCGAGTGTGGCTACAGACGGAGTTCACTCCATCACGGAGGGGTAGGGTCGAGGGAGTGGTTTGGGATTGGGCCTCATGTAGTTACTGAACACGTAACATGAACGTGCCGGGCAGCGCGTTCCCGTGGGTTAGATGCGCGTTCATAATGCAGAGGGAAATAACTCAGAATAACGTTATTAGCACATTTTTACAACTTGAGGAACGAATGTTTTTAATAAGGGCTATACAAACGTTCATCCTGGGTAGTTTATTTAGTTTTTAAAAAATTATCCAAGGAGTTACAGACCACTCTTTCCCAATGTAAGTCAATGGGAAAAAGTGTTTCCTGGCCCAGCAACGAAAAGGAAGTGTAGTACCGCCGTTTGACCACAACGAATATTCTCATCAGACTCCGGCACACTTCCTGGGGGCTTGGTGGATAGGCAGTCATCCGTTAACCAATTTCCTTTCTTATGAAACAATTTCACAATGCTCCACTAAAGTACTTTTTACATTTCTGTTTGTGTCCAAGTTATACAAAGAAGATAAACTAGGGAACTTAAGAGAAGCTGCTCGTGTGCTTTTTAACTTTAGACGGAGCCAGGCTAACAACTGTATGTCCTGACTGCACTCTATGAAAGGTGAACATATTTTCAGAAATGTCAAATATATTAAATGTATGAAGTATAATAATGAAGTATGTTCGTGTAACACAGTGGCTTCAGAACATTAGCGTGCTCAAAGGAAAAAGGTCAGTATACTTTCCTCTATGATCAGAAATATGTTTTACTTTTCTCTGTATCCAGGTCAAACAAAGAAGAAACATGTACAGCAGATCAGTGATCTTTAGAGGAGCTGCTCTTGTATTTCTGAACTTTAGACATATTCAGGCTAGCAGTTTCCCCGTTGCCAGTCTTTGTGCTAAGCTAGGCTAACCACGTCCAATTCCTGCAGTGTACTTACAAAGACCTGACAATAATATTTATCTGATCCAGATGGAAAAAGCAAATGCTATACTGAATTCTGATGTAATAATGACTCTTTAAACCTCTATTTGTGATTACACATTAATACAGGGTTGCCAACTCTCACGCATCTGGCGTGTGACACACGCTTTCACTCTCAATCTCACGCTCTCACGCTGCCCAAACTATTCTCACGCCAAAAACAAGATGAACCGGCGATCGTTTTTGGTTGGTTATTTACAATGTTGAGTTGACAGCTGCTCGAGCTGTCGATCCGCCCCCACCACTCTTAACAATCTTAACAGACAGCAGAGCAGTGGGAGCCGGTTGGTAAATCCCCGACCCGTATTGCGCATGCGCAGATCTGAGGTCCAGTAGAAATGATAAAAAGTAAAAGTCTGCTGCTTGTTGTTCTACTAGGCCAGGGGTGGCCAACCCGCGGCTCTCGAGCCGCATGCGGCTCTCTGCCTAGTTTCATGCGGCTCTTCAGTTCATATCGAATTGTATAGCCTATGTGTGAGTTTGGGGGAGAGACACTGACTCCTGACTAGTGTTGCACGGTGTACCGATACTTGAAAGGTACCGCGATACCCTGCCGTTAAAAACGTTACGATTCCTCCGTTTCATTAGTATCAGTACTTTAAGAAGGACGGGGAAAGTACTCCGGTGAGAAAGTGCCGTTTTAATAAGAGCCGTGTGTGTTCAGCGCTCTGCTTCCACTCCCTGCACTGCAGCCGTGCCTGCAGTCCCTCTCCTCTCAAGCACGCTCTAAGTGCCTCCCCTCTCTCGTGCACGCTCTAAGTCCCTCCCCTCTCTCGTGCACGCGCTAGCTGCCAGAGCATGTGAGAAAACGAGAAGCATGGCTGCAAGTGTGAGTGCAACTGCCGCTGCGCCTCGACTTGTTGACAGAAAAGACGCCAGATGCGAAATTTGGAAGTATTTGAGCTATATCTCTGACAGTGAGGGCAAGCCTACGGACACCACGAGGCCTGTCTGTCAGACATGTATTAATTTGATTTAATACGAATTCTTGTCATTTATTTTATGTATTGTTCTCATTGTTTAAAAGTTTGTGTTATGGTTATGGTTCTTGTGTGAAATAAAGCACAATAATTACATTTAAGACTGTTTCCCTTTTTTTAAGAAAAGTATCGAAAAATAATCGGAGTCGTATCGGTACCAAAATGTTGATATCGTGACAACACTAGCTACTCCTGACAGTTACACCTGATATTTAGTAGGTCTGTTAAGTATTGAATGCTGATCATTCTGACGTAATTTGGCCGGTCAAAGTTGTTTGGGCTCAGATAAAATAGCTCCGTTACTTTTGTCCCGTGTTACTTTCGTCCCGTGTTACTTTCGTCCCGGCTCTCCCTACGTGTGTATGTGTGGTGTCAGGTGTCAGTATGAGAGGATGACAGCGCGTCTAATTTTGATGTGGCCCAAGAGCCAATCACAATAATACCTGTGATGCAGTG
This sequence comes from Harpagifer antarcticus, assembly GCA_902827135.1. NCBI lineage: Eukaryota > Metazoa > Chordata > Actinopteri > Perciformes > Harpagiferidae > Harpagifer > Harpagifer antarcticus. The sequence goes on along the minus strand of CADEHL010000883.1, from coordinate 2,599,543 downwards.
AACCAATCACCTTTGAGGGGGGGAAAACCTATCGTTGATTAAACACTATCCAGTGTTTCCCCTACCATTGTCTTGGAGGGGCGCTGCGCCCCGCCAACGGAGCTCCGCGGGCCCCCTGAAATTCAAGGTGTTTAAAAAATATATATAATTTTGTTTTTAAAATATATATATAGCACCAAATTGCAACTAATCTATATCTACTGTCACTTTTCACATTGAACATGTGCTCTTTTATTAAATAAACTAAACGCTTTCATTTTAAGTTGTGAGTTTAGTGTTTTTGACCCTAAGAAACTCTGATGCATTAATCTATAACAATAATCCACAGCTCCTCTCTCTGCTCCCAATGCCACAAAAATGAATGAAAGTTGAAATCTTGTCTCCAGAAAAGAAAAAACTGTTGGATGTGGCTCTTTGCAGTAACATAGACAAAATGTGGCTCTTAACCTCTGACTGGTTGGCCACCCCTGTACTAGGCCAAAATAGAGTCAAAGAGTATATGAGAGTGAGAGTGTGTTAATTAATATATGTGGCAGTTTGGAGTAAGTCTGTAGATTTGTTTGTGTGTGCGTTTCATGTATAGGCCTCTCACGATAATTAATTTTGTTGGATACATTTTCCCGGAAATGATTGCGATAAACGATAATATTGTCGGCACCGTTGTATGACCATTTTAGACCACTGACATAATGATAATATATAATAATAATTCAAGTACATCCTTTCAAACTGCTAGTCACACCCTCATGTAAATGGCAATTTATTTCATTTTTATTTATCTTACAATAAGTCAATGAATTGCTTATCGCGACAGGCACACAATAAAACAGTGGAAACAAACATGTATTTGACATGTGAATGAAACTTTGTGCTCTTTTTAGTCTGTGTCCAATATTGTGTATTTGTATATATTGTATATATATCCTATATATATATATATATATATATATATATATATATATATGCTAAGGTCCCGCTACTGACACGATAGCAGTCATTTAGTGAGCATGTGTAATTAAACCCATGATATAAAAATCTCACTCCAGCCAGGTACCCAAAGTTGGCAACCCTGTTAATAATGATATCCTCCCAAAGTAATTTCTGCAAAAGCAAATAGTCAGAGAGAAATTGATTACTGAAGAAAGTATCTGTTTACATCTGACGCCAAATGAAGCTACATTGGGAGAACTGCTGCACTTGATCTGAAAATAGGTCCACACACACACACACACACACACACACACACACACACACACACACACACACACACACACACACACACACACACACACACACACACACACACACACACACACACACACACACACACACACACACACACACACACACACACACACACACACACACACACACACACACACACACACACACACACACACACACACACACCAGTATTTATAGTGCAGAGTGCAAAAGAGTGTGTTACCCCATATATCTTATCCCTCTACATCCTCACAGACAGGACATGTTAAAAACAGAGCGGCAGGAAAGAGACAGAGGAGAGGAAACCTGGCAGAGGGAGGAAGGAACGAAGACACAACAGCGGGCAAGGTCAAAAGGTCACAAACACACAAGCTCCGTCCTGAGAAGAGTCATCTCATTTCCTGCAGCCAACCTGCAACATCCTTTTCTTGCTCGGAGACAAGAGTGAAGAACACCAGCCCAATGCTTAATACACACATTCCAACACTGTGTTGAAAAAGGGTCAATACATTATAAAGAAATATTATTACAACATAACCATAAGGGTAAATACCAACAAATATAATTGTGAAACAAATTCCATGAACATAATTATATGATTAGTTTTTTTATCAGACAAATACAGTATGTTTAATTTATTTTCAATTTTGAAGTAGGTTATCCATCCTTTTAATTTCTGAAGCCACCTGAGGTCAGGTCCGGGCATCTGATTCACATTTCCCAAACATCCTACACGAAGCTGTTATTTAGTATAGCCCCGAAAAAAGTATTTACTATATAATAAACTCTTGTTGAAATAAATTAAATCTAATTATAATGTCATCTGCTAAGGCAATTTAATTAATTAATTAATTAATTAAATAAATATCTAATACCATTAGATATTATTCTTTGACCAAACTTTCTAAGTGTCTCCAACACAGTTTATATACAAAATGACCCTTTTTGGGTAACTGCAGTTTGGCTTTTGTGGAAACCAAACAGCAGCAAACTAATGTAAATTAATGTGGAGGCAGCTCAGCAAAAGAAAGTGAGTTTGCATTACAATCTATTTGCTTAAATTATCTTTCCAATAATGGGATTTTATTTATGTTAAAGTATATATTTAGTGCATTTATCTTTTCACCAATACCATCTTCCTTGTGGCTGTGGTAAATCCCGGACAGGCGGACAGCTTTCTTAACAAAATTGAATGACTTAAGTATTTCCAGCGAAACGCTGTTAACATGTCTCTGCATATTATTGCACAATCCAAAAGCTTTAGAACATCTGGTCTTTATCTGAACTGGATGTGTCCCAAAGCTCAGATAAAACCTGCTGGAATGGAATAAACATGACCTGAAATCAACTGTGAGTGTGAAACAAGGACTCCCACTGTCAGTACTCTGTGCAGCATTGGCAATGTATTACAATATTACATGATTGAATATACTCCTCCCTTTTTCCCTGACGGTCTGTATATCTCTCTAAGAGGCCCTGAAAAGTTGCTAAATCCAGGGAGAAAGTTAGCAACACTGAGTGTGTGTTTGGCAGTGACAAAATCAGCAGCGTAGTAATCAGCAGCGTAGTAATCAGCAGCGAACCGCTTCAACACGTGTATTTCGGTTATTCACGGCAATCATTTTGTTATTCTACAGCAGGGGTATTCAACTCAAATTCAACGAGGTCCAGTTAGAGAAAATCTCCCCATGCAAAGGTCCGGAGCATCAAAATGTCTAACTTGCTTCATGAATTATTGTGATATATATTGAAGTAGCCTGCAGCTTTATCAACGTCTGCATGTAATCAACAACTGACTGCCAATCAAATAAAGAAAGTACAATTTATAAACAACAATATTTATTGTCAATTAACATTGAACTATACAGATATACAGTAAATACTGTGGATATGTGTAATGTTTCTCTCGGGCTGCATTTAAAAATAAAATAGAGAAAATAAATAAAATAGCTTTTGAAAATATGTGTATCTTAAAGTGCTTAATTTTAGATAAATAAAATAAAGTGTAGCAGCAGCTTGAGTTTCTCTTTTTCTTTGTTAACCGTTTCACATCATGACTTAACAGTTTCAGACGATTATAGAACAATATCAGTCTTTACACATCATAACAATTGAACAGTTTTAAAGTTTCTCTTTCTTTCCCTCTTATATTGCAGTCCCTCACTCACTTTTTTTTGTTCAGTGCGAGAATTGAGCTCAAGCTTGTCCTGCCAGGAGTTTAGATCTGGGCTGAAATGGTGTCAGGGCCATTCTCATACACATGCAGGAGCTCATTGGTTAGCCTCGGTTAGCCTGCGCTGGAACAATATCTAGTTTTAGATCCTTGTCGACTGATCATATTGGGCTCTGAGACTGATTATTTTTTGTGACCTCAGTTCTGACTTGAGAGGGAATGTTTGGTCAAACACTTTGTGTTTTGTCTCATAGTGGCGTTTTGGCACTTTTAATGAGCACCACGGTCTCTGAACAAATGAGACACACTGGTTCTGTGCTCCCAGTGGGCAGGATGAACATGAATGAGTCCACTCAGGGTTAAAAGCTCTGTTCTCACTGTCCACTTTCCTCTTCTTGGAGAGCACCATGTGTAATTATTTGTCTCTCCCTGTCTGCCGCTAACACACCTGTTCACTCTCCTCTCCGCTTCTCTCCTGTATCGCTAATTATTCTCTTCACTCACTTTCCTCTCCGCTTCTCTCTGCCGCGCTCTCGTCTCTTCTTCTGTCTTTCTCTCCCCGTATCGCTCACTTGTCTCGTTCGCCCCCTGTCGGCGCCGGTTAAAATAGAATTGCCCTGTCAAAATTGAAATCCCCTATTAATGTATTGATTATAGGTCCGGGTCCCTATAGGTCGGCGTCTGGGTCCGGATCCGGACCGCGTGCGCCTGTTGTCGACCCCTGTTCTACGGTATTGTTGTTTTATAGTTATTTGTTAATGTAACCCAATTTGTGTTCTTTGAAATTGAAAAGGATATCGCATTGTGTTTGTTACTTTCATTGCAGTTGTATATGTCTTAAGTGTAATTTGGCTTGGCTTCCTATTTATGGACATTCTTTTATTTTGAAGGAGAGTTAGCGCAGTTGACAGGAAGTTGTTGTTGCTATGAAATCAACGTGACGGAGATTAACGGAGAAAAGTCATATCTACATATAAAGACGGAGAAAGTAAATGATAACGTTTATGGTTAAGTGTTAGCACCCCCCGAAGAGGCACAAGCTCTTACGTTGATATTAGAGATTTCAATAAATTAAATTTGAAAAAAAATGGGGAAAAAACAAACAAAACGAATATCCGAATAACAAAATTGAAACCCGAATAGTACTCCAACGAACGAATATTCGGATATTCGGGTACAGCCCTAGTGATTATCCTGCTGGACTAAACATGTAAGTATCATTAACAGGTGGGGGCTACAGATATTATTTCCCACAGTATTCTGAGGGAGCCCTTGTAATGCTAACTTCCAGATCGGACAACAAAAAAACATCATCAGTGCACCACAATATATCCTCCTCCAGTTAACTAGTTCAACTGGTCATATATCAAACTAGTAAGTAGGATTTCATTGCATTCACTGCAGAGAGCAGCAGAGACAGCTCACCAGTTGGCAGCTGGTCATACTGGACACCAGCTGGGCTCCCTGGCAGCACAGGATGAATCCAGCCAGGTTAAGGAGCACACACACCACAGACAGCAGGACAAACACATTGACCTGGAGATGGAGGGATGGGGACAGGGGGTGGATGAAAAAGGAAGGGAGAATGGATTATTGTGGTGCTGTGGACGTATTCTGTAAATCAAGACAGAATAAACATGATGTGAACACATGTTGCGAGATAAACAGTTGCTGTAATGGACCATGTACAAGCAGGGAGGTGACATGACATTATCTTACTAAACAGTCCAATTCAAATCATCAATAGGATAACACTTTATTGTTAGATCAAGTCTGACGTCACCACAGCAGCTCCATTTGCAACATCAAACAAGGACAAATATTAAGACACGATACTCCTATCCTTATGCTCTTTCACAAGAAAGAGCAATGTTCAAATGTATAGTAAATATATTTTAGTAATGGTAGGAGGCCCGGGTACTGATACTGAAACCCGGTATTAACCGGACTGTGGTATCGATATATTCCGACTTTATCGGTTTTGTTATCAGTACTGGAGAAAAAAAGAAAATATATGTCATATTTATTATTGCTACACAAATGTTATATTGCACATTTTATTTCACCATCTCTGTTTCTAATTTGTAATAAGATTACAGAATGTGTCCGTGATGCACTTGCACTCATTCAAATCCCTACGCTACTGCTCCTTGCCATACAATTAAACAGAGATCTGAAAGAGACAATGGTAGAGAGAATAAAACGTTATAAATTGTGGTTAACCTTCACAAGGATCAATGTGGATGATGCTTGTTATCAGAACTGCGATAAGTCGTTTGCTTGCAAGGGTGGACAAATCTTTTGAACATCTGGCAAAGGTGCACCACATTCAGACAGAGAAATGCACAGTTTTCGACTGTCTATCTTGTATCTCTGTTTCCCCGTCTAGAATTACGTGAGAAAAGTAACGTACCGGATCTATAAGCAGTCAATAGGATAACACTATTGAAGAGGAGCACCGTTAAAATCCTAACGATACCCATCCCAGTAGGAGGTAAAGAATACGTCCACATTAATCCAGTTACATTTTTAAAGGCCTGTAGTCCTTTCTGTAGCACCCTACAACCGGACTACAACATTTGTTAAAAAAGAAATCACACCATAACCATTTAATATATTTTTTAATGAGAAATGCAAAAACATCCATCCCTCTTATATCATAAATGATATCCCAAATGAGATGAGAAAACTCTAAAACGGTATTAGGACAACTGTAGGTTGACAAAATGTTATTTAACTGTTGTTGTTGTTATTGTTGTTGTTGTGTGTTGTTTGTGGCTTGGATTTCCTTCACACTAATGACTTTTTGATTTTGGGAGTTGACCTCCAGTGTTCAAACGCACGAGAACAGGAGGACGACTCTATCAGTTTAGATTAAACACACCCTTCCGCATGACGAAAGCATCGAGGTATTTCTACGTGACTGCGTCATGGATGAACAAAGAGAACGTCGCCGCCCCATAAACACAACTCTCAAGTAATATCAAGTCCAAAAAAAACAATATGAGGCGCCCAATTTGATCAACGTCATGTTTATGAGACCACAAATAATTAGCTAACTACCCCTCCCCACAGTCCCTCTCCCTCACTTCCTGTCGCTGAGAATGTCTATTTTCTGCCACTTCATATTAGATTATAACATTAAAGTAATGAACGACACTATCAGAAGCAGCTTTAATGGCCAAGTAAATGTTCACCCACATGAAATAAGGGCAGGCCATACAAATAATGCTATTTTATGTAGCTACGTCGATGCGGGAGTACGCAGTGGGTTGGGTACTGAAAAAACACAGAGGCCACAACGTTCCTGTTGACATCACCACTATCACAACTGCATTAAATAGAACCGTCTGCTGTTGTCTGTGAAAAATGATCTGAAGACAGTTACTAGATATTTCAGAACTTTTAAAGATGGACTTGTTGAAGAACACTCCCATTACATCATGGTGCTGCTCTGCTGTCACACATTTTACTTTGTTTTAAGCATCATACACAAACATTAATAACTGTTGGTGAGCTCTCCCAGTCTCTAAACATGTATTTACATCCACGATTTAATGGAAATTCTAGAAGACACACAACTCATTTCATAAGAATCCCTAAGAACTTGTGTTCAAAAAGCAAAATGGAAATTCCTTTTACAACACACTGACTGAGTCAGCCACTCTAGTGTTAAACATGTTGCTACCATGGTAACCGCCAGCATCACTAAACTGACCATAACAGAAACCTTGAGGAGAAAGAGGTGGAGGCATCTTTTTGCCACAGAATGCTGTTCCATATCTGTCTTTTCTTAATCTACATCTGTCCCCACCCCGCCTCCCGAAGGAGCACCGATGAGGGGAGGGAGCCTGGAAACCTGCTGACCGGCCTTGCATGGAACATGGTTGGACATCCCTAAGTGACTGGACTTAAATGTAACTGCAACACAAACATTGTAACCAATGCAATCACTTCTTTGTATAAAGAACAAAGAGCAATATCTTACCAGCAGCAGCATGGGTCTTCTCCATGTTGTGAGGCCTACGATGCCGGACAGAATGACCTGGAAACACACGGTGGAAAATGTGTTAAAAAGGGAAAATTGATCACCAATATATTTATTTATCCTTAAAGAGTACCCTAAGACTATCATGTTCAATGTGTTGGAGCGTCAGCCAATAGAAGGTAGATAGTGATTTCACTATGTTGCAGAATAAAACAAAGGAGTCCAATTGAGGCGTTTCAGAAAGAGAGGGAGGGGTGGGTGTAACTAATTATTATTACTACTGACAAATGTAATCTGACCTCCGCCCTTTGTTGCATTTCCTCTGTCCAGTCCCTTTTCAAATGTTCTATCCAATAAAAAAGGTAAAATGTAAAAATGAAATAAAAAAAAGAAGGTTTATTATGTAGCACAGTATGTCACAGCATATCTGATATGATATGTTTGAGTGTGTGTTTGTTTGACAGATATGCTACACTACATCCTGGAATATGGGTTATTGGCCCTTAAAAGTGCTGCTTGGTACCATCAATTGGGAAGTTGTGCCATTTGCATTTAAACAAGTCAAGCCATAAATCCGGGCAAAGCCAGTTGTATTTCAGAAGCAACAAAGTCTCAAAATGAACACCTACACTGAAAAAACTGAACCGTTGACTTCAATGTTCACATAACTGTATTAGGTAAGTTACACTGAACAAAAATATAAACGCAACACTTTTGTTTTTGCTCCCATTTTTCATGAGATGAACTCAAAGATCTAAAACATTTTCTATATACACAAAATAACCATTTCTCTCAAATATTGTTCACAAATCTGAAAAAATCTGTGATAGTAAGCACTTCTCCTTTGCCGAGATAATCCATCCCACCTCACAGGTGTGGCATATCAAGATGCTGATGATGGCATGATTATTGCACAGGTGTGCCTTAGGCTGGCCCCAATAAAAGGCCACTCTGAAATGTTCAGTTTTATCACACAGCACAATGCCACAGATGTCGCAATAAAAGGCCACTCTGAGGGGGTCCGAAAACCAGTCAGTATCTGGTGTGAGGGGTAGGATTAGGGTTAGGGTAATGTTGTGAATCGAGTGGCCTGTGTTCGTCGTCCATAACATACGCCTGCCCATACCATAACCCCACCACCACCATGGGCCACTCAATTCACAACATTACCCTAACCCTACCCCTCACACAAGATAATGACTGGTTTTCGGACCCCCCCCAGACCCCCCCAATAAAGCAAAACTGTACGTTTCAGAGTGGCCTTTTATTGTGGCCAGCCTAAGGCACACCTGTGCAATAATCATGCTGTCTAATCAGCATCTTGATATGCCACACCTGTGAGGTGGGATGGATTATCTCGGCAAAGGAGAATTTCTCACTATCACAGATTTTTTCAGATTTGTGAACAATATTTGAGAGAAATGGTTATTTTGTGTATATAGAAAATGTTTTAGATCTTTGAGTTCATCTCATGAAAAATGGGAGCAAAAACAAAAGTGTTGCGTTTATATTTTTGTTCAGTGTAAAAGCAATAATATTAGGTTGAACCTAATATTTTGTATTTTTAACTTAATATTATTGCTTTCAACTAACATAATACAGTTATGTGACATCTGTTGACATAATACATTTAATTAAAGTCACCGTTTCAGTTTTTTCAGTGTGTGCTCATGGTCAGATCCTTTCAGCTGAAATCGATTCTGTTGACACTTTATTGAATAGCACAACTTTGTTTTACTTCTATATGTGTTTATTTCTTACCAGAATTGTGGCATTTCCACAACACTAATATAGCTTAACTTTAATAATACATCATGATTTAGTAGTTGATCTATATCTTATCCTATGTATATATCCTATGTATATATATATATCCTATGTTACTGAAGCTGTAAAATAAATGTAGTGGGGTAAAAGTATAGATTAGCAAAACATTGAAATACACTATTATGTTTAAATACAGAAGTTGAATAAATAATGTGACATACTTTCCACCAATGGTTTGAACTACTAACGAAGTATTATAAATGTATCATAAAATAAAGTGATACCAACAATATTATTGGCCTACAATTAGTTTTATCCAAAGAAAATACTTAACTTAATTAACTAATAAGCATGTTACTAGCAATTAATACAAAAATCAAGTCTGTAGCCTACTACCTAATCATTATATCCTATTAAACTCTTTTCTGATATCCTTTAGAAGTACTCAGAAAATTATGCAGTGACATTCCACGTGTAACTTTCTAAGTGATCATGCTGGACCACAACTTAACTGCAGCGTTAAGGAGGTATTTATTAATTCATAATAAGCAGAGGTTGAAGAAGTATCAAGTATAGTATAGACCATTGCTCTAGCCAGTGTGTGATTGTAAACCATCTTATGTATGCTGATGATCTGGCAATTGTTTCTCCTAGCAGTGCTGTTTTTCAACAGTTGCTAAATGTTTGTTCTGATTACGGAGTCAAATTTGACGTTAAATACAATGCTAAGAAGACGCTGTAATGATCTGCAGAGCAAAAGGGGATAAGAACTTTTGTTTTCCAACATTCTACCTATCAGGACAGGTGCTGTCTGTTTGCTGTAACACTAAGTATCTGGGACACATCATCACAGATGAAATGGCTGATGATGATGACATGTATAGACAGTAGGGGTGTAACGGTACACCGAAAAATTGAGAACGTGAAAAACCTTTTGGTGCTAGAGAGCAGGGACTTTCGAGCGGCTCGTTTGTGAGAAAAGAGCTATATTTCTGATTGGCTGGGCGGATTGAAAACCACGCCCCGTAAAACTCCCAAAAAGTTTTGTGAAGACGCCATTTTATTATCCTCGCGTTAGCATTATTAGCATTAGCATTAGCCCAGCGCAGAAACGCAGAGAGACTAACTTATGGCAACACAAAATAAAACATGGGAGCGGTGGAGATGAGGAGGTGTCGGCGTTCTGGCGATTTACTCGGAAGGCTGCTGGGAGTCCCAGCAGCTTCTACTGAAGCCAGTCCCCAACTCCGGGGACTTCCGGCCGGGGACTTTGGGTGGCAGTATACGCCGTGAAGTGGTTTGCGGCCTGCCAGTAAACCCAAAGCAGAAGAAGAAGAAGTGACGTCAGCGGCTTCATTTGCCTAATCCTCCCCCAGGGACTTATTCCGGTGTGAACGCGATCTGTACTTAGTTCATGAGAACTAAAGAGTTCTCATGAACCTTTGTGGGAAACGTACTGCGGTGTGAATGCGCCTATTGGGTTCCACGCGTCATAGAGCAAGCAAGTCATTTCATTGGACGAGAGGCATGCTATGAGAGCTGGTCACAGGGATGCGTTCAAATTTAGTCAGTAATTTGAGGAACTCTCTAAATGGCGAACGCAGGGAAAGTTGAGCTCGAAAATTATCCACCATCATTGAAGTCTCCGGTTTGGGAACATTATGGTTTCGCAGTTACATACAACGATGACGGACAAAGACAGGTGGACCGAACTAAAGCTGTTTGTCGGCATTGTTCGACACACATTGGTTACGCGGCGGGCAATACAACAAACTTGCACACGCATCTGAAAGGGCATCACCCGAACGTAAATATTACCGGTACCAAACGAAAAATTACTGAAGTGCAAACCCAACTCCCACTATCATTTAAGCCTCCACCACTCGTAAAAAGTTCCGACCGAGCCACAGCTATCACAAACGCCATAGATGTTTTCATAGCAGCGGACATGCGACCATATTCCGTTGTGGAGAATATAGGGTTCAAACACATGTTGAGAGTGGTCGAGCCTCGTTACCAGGTTCCCTCTCGTCCGCACTTCAGCCAGGAAGTGATACCAGCACTTCACAATAAAGTAAAAACGACAGTTGTACACGACCTATCCAAGGCATCTTCTATTGCTCTAACGACCGATGGGTGGACATCTAGTGCCACCGAGAGTTATTTAACTGTAACGGCGCACTACATTACACCCGACTGCAACTGGAACATGCAAAGCCACGTCCTGCAAACTCGCCCCCTTTACGAACAGCACACAAGCACACATCTGGCAGAGGTACTGAAGGAGGTAGTGTCAGAATGGAAGTTGGAGAGGCCAGGTAACACAATTCCAGTCACAACAGATAACGCTAGAAACATTGTCAATGCAATCAGTGAAGCTGGACTGGGCCCCCAAATTGGATGCTTTGCTCACACAATTAATTTAGCAGCACAAAAAGCAACAGGAATCAACCAGGTGTCCAGGCTGCTACGCAGAATCAGGAGTGTTGTGTCTTTCTTCCACCGTAGCACAACAGCTGCACATATATTGCAGTGCAAACAGGAGATGCTCAATGTGCCAAAACACAAACTCATCCATGATGTCCGCACTCGCTGGAACTCCAGTTATGACATGGTGGAGCGGTATCTTGAGCAGCAAGCTGCTGTTTACTCAGCATTGACAGAAAAGGCCCTCATGAAAAACAAAAACATTAATACATTGAGTGACCAGGATGTGAGAATGGCAGAGGAGGTAATTGAGGTCCTTAAACCCCTAAAAACGATTACAACACTGATGTGCACTGAAACAACTCCATCAGTTTAAATGATCCTGCCTCTCAAAACAATGCTGATTAAATCCATGGGACCAAATGAGAAGGACTGTTCAACTGTGAAGGAAGTCAAAGCTGCCATCAGAGGGAGCCTAAAGGACAGATACACTGACCCTGCTCTTCAGGACTTTCTTCATAAATGCACAGCTGTAGATCCAAGGTTCAAGGCCCTTTCTCATATGGATAATGCCTGCCGTGAACACATCTACAACAGTCTCACTACAGAGATTGTGGCCATTGAAGAACAGGTATACAATTAATTAATTTCCTTATGCATACATTTAATTTTTGCTTAATTTGAAACATTTTATAGCTGTTACAATGTGAATAGTACTCTCATGTAAAATATAACATTATTTCTGTCATTTAATTCTGCAGAGGGAGGCCACAGAGACAGCAGGAGCCATGTCATCCGCAGGGAGAGCAGACCCAGAGGAATCTGGAGAATCTTCCTCCTCCTCCTCCTCCTCCTCCTCCTCCCATCCTCCTCCTCCTCCTCCTCCTCCTCCTCCTCCCATCAGGAAGTCAGCCATGGCAGAACTGTTTGGTGAGCTCTTCAACACTGAGGAGAGAAACAAGCCCACTTTGCAGCTGGTGAAGGGAGAGGTTACGTCATACATGGCAGCGGACAGCACTTCACTGGACTCCGACCCACTTGCATGGTGGAAGAACAATGAGGCCAAATATCCTCATGTTGCCATGTTGGCATAGCGCTACCTGGCTGTATCTGCTACCTCTGTCCCTAGCGAGAGGGTGTTCTCCACAGCAGGAGACATTGTTAGTGCAAGCAGATCTGCCCTTTTGCCAAGCAATGTGGACAAGTTAATTTTTCAAAAAAAACAACCTGAAAATACAATGAGAAGCAATCAGCCGGCTAATGTCAATCTGCCGGCTGCTTAGGTCTGAGTACTAGTACATTACGAACAGAGTACTACAGTACAGTTCAAGCACAGATTTCAGTTCATCGAAATGCTGCACCTTAATGTTTATTTTATTATATTTTGTATTTATTTGAGTTCACAGTTTAATAATAATAAAAAATATATATATATATATATATAAATATATTTTATGTTTTGTGAGAATTTTTTCTGCTGTACCGAAAACGTACCGAACCGAACCGTGACCTAAAAACCGAGGTACGTACCAAACCGAAATGTTTGTGAACCGTTACACCCCTAATAGACAGCGGCGTGTCTTATATATACAAGCCAACATGTTGGCTAGAAAATTCTCTTGGTGTTCAGTAGGGCTGTACCCGAATATTCGACTATTCGAATATTCGTTCGTTGGCCAACTATTCGGGTTTCAATTTCATTATTCGGATATTCGTTTTTTTAATTTTTTTTCCAAAAAATTTTTTTTCCCCCTAAATGTATGCTATCAATAAAGGCGAATTTCCATATTCTTATACTATATTTATACTTTTGAATTGCACTGTTAAAATGCGGAAATATATACAATCTCAGCCTGTGCTCCTGACATCGCGTTCACTCACAGTCACGAACGCAAACGGCACGCTTCTCCTTGCTTCACCTCGCTTCACACACCTGAACACAAAATGCCGAAGACTCCAGCTGTGTGGGACCATTTTAAATTGGACGACGGTAAGAAGAAGGCAGTGTGCCAAATATGCGACAAGAAACTGGCCGGTGGCACAACAACTCTGAAAAGTCACCGGATGCTGTAAGTAGTAGCCTAGCTTAGCTTAGCTGTTGTCAAGTTGCCATGATGAAGCTGCTTTATCCGCCGTTTAAACAGTAACGTTACACATGATAAAATCGTGCTCTTACTATCCTTGGAAAATAGTTGCAAGCAAGCAACCGAATTGTTTTTTTATATTAGTTTTTCAATTTTATCCGAATAGTGAAAATAATAGGAGCGATGTGGGAACATCTGGGGCTAAGGCAATTATTGGCATACAGTTCGTTCATTTATTTTTCGTTCTTCATTTATTTAAATACCGTTTACTGTTTACGCCTATATCCCCGGCGCTGCACTGCGGCTGGGTTAAATGCAGAGGACACATTTAGTTTTAATGTATGCGAGTACTGAGACAATAAATAAATATAAATCGTAATAGTATGCTCTTTCTGCGCTTCTGCTTAACAGTGTGTTGTCAGGTGTCTCGGAGCATGTTATGAAAAAAAATCTCCGCACCGAATATTCGAATATTCGCTGCTGATTACTACCGAATATCCGGAGCCCGAGAAATGGTATTCGGGACAGCCCTAGTGTTCAGATAAGGTTAAGGTGAACCTCTTTAGAGCTTATTGCACTCCTCTCTATACTGCCCTCTTGTGGGTCAAGTATAAGAAGGTGAGCCTCCGGAAGCTCCAGGTTGCTTATAATGACTGTTTTCGTATACTGCTTAGAAAACCAAGGTGGTGCAGTGCAAGTGAAATGTTCTGTAATGCACGAGTCAACACGTTCCATGCTCTTTTGAGAAATCTAATGTACAAATTCATCTGTCGATTGAATGTTTCTCATAACTCTGTCATTATGCTGCTGTCAAATCCGTGTTTCAGTGCTGTACGATACCAGTCACCTCTGTGGAAATATTGGTATAACTGCATTTTTTTATTTGAGTGTTGTATGTCTTTTAATAATGGATAAAGAGTCTCTTTAAATAAAGCTGATGATGATGATATCCAGAGGCTTTACTTGAGTAAAAGTACCAATACATTATTGTCAAAATATTTCATTAAAACCAAAATTCCTGCATTCAAAATCTTACTTAAGTAAAATTACTATCAGCAAAATGTACTTAAGTTTAAAAAAAAAAAAAGTAATCATTGTTCAGAAAAATTGCCTTTGTGTGTGTTTTATATGATTATATATTACATTTCTAGATGATATTGGTGCATCAAGTATAAATGTAATGTTGTTGACAAACAAAGTTCTGATTCGAAATTCAATTCAGTACTCTTAAAGAGTCCACTGGTTTTAGTGATGCATTTTGTTTAAAGTAGCTAAAGCTGTTAAATAAATGCAGTGGAGTAAAATTACATTATTTCCCTTTGAAATGCATCGAAGTAGAAGTACAAAGTTGTTAAAACGGAAATACTCAAGTAAAGTACACGTACCTCAACATTTTACTTAAAGGTCCCATGTCATGGCCATTTCTACTGATCATAATTCCATTGTTGAGGTCTACTAAAATATATTTATACTGAGCAATTTTCCAAACTCACATTGGTTTCTCATACAGCATCTCTGTATAGTATGTGTATTCACTCTCTGTCTTAAATGGCTTGTTGGAGCTCCTGCCCCCCCCCTCCCTGTGAGCCCAGTGTGCTCTGATTGGTCAGCTCGCCCACTGTTCTGATGAGTCCACCACCGTTACAGCGGAACATCAGTGATTATGTGTTACAATGGCATTAGCAACCAGAAAATGACACAAACAGATGAGAATGCTGCGTGGGGTCTGGGTGCCGTGTTAGCGGGACGTTGCACGGCTCGCTGCTGCTCAGAGCGGACAGTGTGAGCTGGGTTCATTTCCTGCATGCTGCGTGGAGTCTGCGAGAGAGCGTGAATGGACGCGGCAAGGGGGGGGTGCTGAGGCTATCTGCGAGGCTCCACTAGCACCCCCCCCCCGCACCCCCAAACGTGGCGCACCTACAGTGTGACCCCTTGATTCACGGCTGCGGCGCGATTTTT
The DNA here is from genome assembly GCA_902827135.1 of Harpagifer antarcticus. NCBI lineage: Eukaryota > Metazoa > Chordata > Actinopteri > Perciformes > Harpagiferidae > Harpagifer > Harpagifer antarcticus. The sequence goes on along the minus strand of CADEHL010000883.1, from coordinate 2,583,921 downwards.
GTCCGACCTCCTCCAGTTTTGGTCCGACCTCCTCCAGCGTCATTACCCACCGGGCTCACAGTTTCGCCGCTGAGAGTGTGTGTGAGGAGCTCCACGGGTTGGTCCATTTGGGTATTGTCACGTCACTGTACCCAGGAAGAAAAAGAGAAATCTCCAACGAGGCGTTCTGGGGCAGCACAGACAGGTCTTTTCTGTGTTAGAGCTGTACTCGCTACTTGGTGTACTTTGAGGGTTTGTGACTTTGCAGACCGTTTACATGGAGAAAAACCTTCATAACACACAAGGGGACGGGTGATGACCGGAAAAGCATGACATGGGGCCGTTAAGTACAGCACTAGAGCAAATGTACTTAGTTACTGGTAATAAGACCTATATATTTTTGTTTTGCCACCCTACACTCAGTGAAATAATAGCCCCTCTCCAGTGGCTCTAGGGACACATGTGGAGGCGTCTGACAGATCCATCCTGCTGAGTGACACTTCCTTTTTGAAATATTAAAGTGTTCTTACACAGTACCGGATGTAGGCTACTATACATAGGCTATGCCAGGGGTGTTTGGTGACCTGCTATAAAGTTACAGGCACAAATGCCATGAAGTGCCATGCACACTAAAACTTACCGAGGAGCCTGCCCAGAAGGGACATGAGTTCCGGATGGGGGGTGAGTTGCTGAGGGACAGAGCTCCGAAGCACAGCGCCACCATGGAGCCGCCGAGTAGCAGCTGCAGCAAGCCCAACGAGAGCAGCGGCCGCCCGGGCAGCAGCAGCCGAGAGCCCCCGCCGGCAGTCCGGGAAGAGGCGGACAAGCCACGGGGTCGGTTTCGGTAAGGCAGCTCAGACAGCTGAGAAGCCCCGATAACCGGACAGTAAGACCCCGGCAACACCACCGGGAGCGACATGAGAAGCGTCGAGTGAATCGCAGAAGGTCTCGGAGCTCTAGTCCTCCACAGAAGCGATGTTTCTCGGGCTAAAGGGTAGATACTCGCTGAGCTCAGTGGAGCTGCCCGCCGCGCCTGCCATGATGGTGTCCAGTTTTAAATAACATGCGCATGGAGCCGCAGCTTGGATTGACTTTCACATATTTTGGCAGCGGGTTGAGAAAAGTGAGGACGGGGGAGGGGCATAGCAGCCATGTGTAACATGTAAACAGGCAGGGTGTCTTCTTTATACCTTCAGATTATACCACCTCGAAATAAAAACGACACTTGAAGCCTTACATTGCACCACAGGCTATGTATTCAATACAGTAGGGCCTACATTGTTCACTAAGCAAGGAGGGGTTCTGTATCAGGGCCGTGCGCAAACTTGGGCAGAGCACGGGCTTGAATAGAAAAAGGGCACCCCCCCCTAACCTCCCACCACACCCTAAACTCGACACATTCCTCTCATTTTATTTGCCATATATCAACATCAGAATTATGTTATTAGTCCCACAGCGGGGACATTTACAGTGTTACAGCAAAGTGATATAGCAGATAAAAAGTTAGACAATACAATACAGTACACACCCATAGCTAAAAATTAGTAAGAGCATTTAAATAGATAAGTGATCATATATACATCCTTTCATCCTTGCCAACCTTGAGCCAACAGAATCAACCAAGACAATAAGTGAAGTGCAATACTGTCTGAATCCTGACTAGACAGCTTTAGAGCATGTCTTTCACATTTCAATTATTTTTTTTTTTTTTATCACGATAGATACGATATCTCTGAAAAAGCATATCGTGGAGACCTAATATCGTCACGACGATATATATCGTCATATCGCCCACCCCTACTTCATGCCCTCAAGAGGCATTTTGTTTAATTATTTTGCTTAATTATTTGCCATTTTTCAAGCTACGAGATGTTTTCCTACGTTTGTTATGACAAATTATGTCTCAGACAGGTAGCAGCACCTCCCTTATGCCGGTGTAGGTACCATATCTGCACGGCCTACCAGATTAGCACCGGGTCTGTTATGCTTACTAATGACGTCACACATTGGCTGTACGGCAACCCAAGAGGACATTTTACACGGCCAAATTCCACAAAGAATATTAAAAAATAACAATCGACAGTGAATGTATGTTTGTGGAACTCTGTCAGGAAAGTGAAGTGTTAAGTAAGTAATGTTATTGAAGAACTGAAAGCATAAAATTGAAAGTTAATATGAATCATATCCATACTTGCCAACCCTCCCGATTTTCGCGGGAGACTCCCGATTTCATTGCCCTCTCCCGGTTTCCTCCCGGGGTCATATTTGTCCCGCATTTCTGACAAAATCAGATTTACTCAGGACTGTTTGCACTCAGACTTTAATACAGCTACACCATTGTTTGGTTTCCATGGTAGTGCGTCTCTTTAGTAGCGCGCAACTGACAGTCTGACAGGGTGAGGAAGATAGTCACAGTAAACTGAACAAGAATCTAAGTATGATCATATCGGATATCCCTCCGAAATGGTATCTGGTGTTTCCATAGCAACTACAACTTCCTGTCAACAGCGTAAACTCGTTTGTGGTGTACTGTCTGTTCAAAAAACTACAGGAACCCAGAACACAGACAAAAAAACATAACCCCCTTCACATCTCAACTATTGTAAATGTTACGGGTCCCCGATGTGACCACAGTAGCAGTGATGATAACTGTATTAAGCAGGTGAAACAGGAGCTGTTGACAGGAAGTTGTTGTTGGTATGGAAACAAAATGACGGTATCTGATATTATAAAGACGGAGAAAGTAAAGAATAACGTTTATGTTTAAATGTTAGCACCCCCCGAAGAGGCACAAGCTCTTACGTTGAGTCTGGAGTTTCAATACATCCTAAATCATCAGTAAAGTCTACGACCATATTTCCCTTCACATCTCAACTATTGTAAATGTTACGGGGTCCCCGATGTGACCACAGTAGCAGTGATGATAACTGTATTAAGCAGGTGAAACAGGAGCTGTTGACAGGAAGTTGTTGTTGGTATGGAAACAAAATGACGGTATCTGATATTATAAAGACGGAGAAAGTAAAGAATAACGTTTATGTTTAAATGTTAGCACCCCCCGAAGAGGCACAAGCTCTTACGTTGAGTCTGGAGTTTCAATACATCCTAAATCATCAGTAAAGTCTACGACCATATTTCGGAGGGATATGATCAGGGTTGGGAGCAGTGGCGGCTGGTGGAAAATATTTTTGGTGGGGCTGTTGATATAGTGAGTAAAACAATTTTTTTTGGGAGAAATGACCCCTTAAATTAGGACTTCTGGTGATGTAATGGCACGTTTCCAGTGCAGCGCGGAGCTCGCTTTAATGCTGCGTTCAGACCGGACGCGATGCGAATATTCGCTTCGCTCTAAACGCTCCTATCGCATCGCTCTAGTCGCTAGAGTTTCACCGCGGCTGCCAGCTGTGTTTACTCGCATCATTCAAACAAGACGCACTGGCTCAGGAGCTACAACTACAACAAAATTAACATATTTTACCGTGATTAAATTGTAATACACGTTTCTAAATGATGCCGAAGTAACAACATACTGATACCGGTTAGTAAAAACCATGAATTAATGCTTTGACAAGTCTGCAGACAGACGGCAGGCGAAAAACCTTTTAGAATGCTTGTTTTCTGAATGGAGCTTGGCTAAGCTAACGATATATGCTCCGACCGTCCACACTCACAACAACGGCCTATACAGACATAAATAAACCAGCGACTGTATTCTGCATTACACAGACAGTCTGTGGTTTGTACTTGTTTAACTTTTGTCTAGTTTCTGAACAGATCATATCTGTCCCCGGCTGTTTGAAGAGCAAGCATGGGAAACCAAAGATAGCATTTACCTTTTTACATCCAGCTAGCCATGGCTTTCTGGTGTACCAGCTACTTGAGAAGCCTTGTTGATACGTTTTGTCTTTTTCACGAGCTTGCTGTGATATATACAAATCGGGTTGGTCCGGTCCAAGGTCTTTAAGTATCAATTTATCTCCCAAACTTCTCCTTTCGAAAGGATTGGAGAGTAGCTCTTGCACGGAATTGGGTCCGGCGACTACACTTGCACACCATTCTCATCCAACTATTGGTCACCTTGGTCACTCACGAGTCTAAAAAACAACTCACGTCAACGCACGTAGGCAACGTGGGCGCCAACGTGAGCACCCTCGTGACCAAAATATTTGACGGCAATGATTGGCTGAAATTATATTTCAGCGGCACAGTTTACTATTGAGACTTTTGCAACGTCCTGGTTGCTGCTGTTTGGCTCGGGGGCTCCGCCCGGTAATGATAAACTAATGCCATGGGCAAGGCCAGGCAGGAAACATGTGACTTATCAGTAACTTTAGACATCGTAACACAATTTTAAACGAGATTTTATTGTAGATTATACATTTTACTGATACCAATTGTATGATATTTACCTTGTTCATTAAAAATAAAAATATAAAATATATATATTTTTTAAATATTTTTTTTTTAAATATTTTTTTTTTAATTTAATATTTTTTTTTGTATGTGGGAAGAGGTGGGGCGGCGGCCCTAGCGCCCCTATGGGCCGGCCGCCACTGGTTGTGAGGGTTACTTTGTAAATGTAATCAGTTACTGATTACTGAATACATGGCTCTGAAAGTAATCCGTGTCTTAAAAAAACCGTAATCAGATTACTTTTAGATTACTTTTGGATTACTTTCTTTTTCCATCACAGATAGGTATGTTTTGGTGAACAGGAGACACAAAAAGCAAAAGGAAACTGAACGTGTTTTTACTGTTTTAATGGCTTATCAAGAGCACAACTGAAACATAACATCTGAAACGATGCAACAACATAATACACTTTCTGCAGTTTGGGATGTGAGGAGTGAGGGACACGGCTAAGAACGGGCGTGTCGCATTCTGTCCTGCCAGTGTTGGCAGGACATGAATTAAAATGTCGAACTCGGACTTCATTTTAAGGACATTTCGGCCAGAGGTGTAGAGCAGTGGCGGCACCACAGAATTTCTCTAGGGGGTGCTGTGGGGTAGCTTGACGTTTCATAGAGGGTGCTCAAACATTAAGCGTTTCCCATTAATGCACCAGCGCTACAGTTGAATTTTCTACTGCAACACTCCCCACAGCACACACAGTGTACCCGCGACTGTAACAATGAAGGCTCGATAATCAGCTCACGGCATATAGGTGTAAGCAGGGGTAAAGTGCTATTTTTACAAGTGGGGGGCGGACCTCACCTCCTCTGGGGTCCTCACCTCCTCTAGTGGGGTCCGGGGGCATGTTTCCCCCGGGAAGATTTTTTTAAATATTGAAGTTAAAAGCATCAATCTGGTGCACTTTGAGAGCAACATTAAGAGATCTATGGATATATCTCTCAACATCCATATGACACAGAACTGTAAACAGATTTTCTATTTCTTTATAGATATTTTACAAATCACACACCCTTTTAAAACAAACCGTTTGAGACCCACTGAGATAACTAGACTAAAGTTAACTATCTAAACACTGAGAGCCCTTTACTTCACCTGAGCTGAGGTTATCTGAGACTCTCCGTCTGACAGGAGAGAGTTCTCCCTCCACCTTGTTGTTGAAAAAGCTCCTTATATCCGTTAGCTTGGCTAGCTAGCACCAGATGCTAACCACAACGATCTCCGGTAGATACCGGTGCGCGAGGCGAGCTCTCTCTCTCGCTCGTGCACGCACACAATATGGCTCGTGCCACACACACACACACACACACAGAGCAGAGCTTGCATGAAACACAGAGACCAGAGAAGCTACTTGTAAGCTACTCATGACGCTGGGCTATTATGTGCAGAATCCCTCTCGCTTTCAGGTGGTTTTGATTGAGTGCCCACACGTGGACGTTTAAGGACTAAAAAACGATCCATCTTTCACTTTGCTGTTAGCAAATAATTTGGTGCTCTAGCTAACAGGAAGTCACTCAAGTGTCAAAGTAATTTAGCCTATGGGTAGGTCAAAAATCGAATGGGTGCTGGCCATTGGCCTAATCATATCACCTGTGTTGGCTTTATGTTTTTGGTCAAAAATGTGTTTGTTTGACATCTGCATTGATGTAATCAATAATGTTTCTAATTTAATAAAAATAATAATAATAAAAAAAAAAAAACATATTTCTTAGGGGTGCTTAAGGGGTGCTTTGTCAATCCTGGGGGGTAGCACCCCCTAGCTCCCCCCTGGCGCCGCCCCTGGTTCAGAGCTATATTTGTTTAAGCACCGGATCGGCAAAACAGGAGACTCTGTGCACCAGTCTGCCTTGATCTATGAATTAATGGCCTTCAGACAAATTACCTCACTGGACATAGTTGCCCAAGTCACCGGCATTAATACCTCAACCTCCATCCTGGACCCCATGCCCTCCACCCTTGTCAAGGCCTGCCTCCCCCAACTCACTCATCTTATCACCACAGTCATTAACTCCTCTCTGTCCACTGGACTCGTCCCCCCTGCTCTGAAACTCGCTGCTGTCACTCCCATACTCAAAAAACCTGGTCTCAACCCCGATTCCCTCAATAACTACCGGCCCATCTCTAACCTCCCATTCCTGTCAAAAATTCTGAAGCGAACTGTTGCCTCCCAACTAAAATCCCATCTGTACTGGAATAACCTTCATGAACCTTTTCAATCTGGTTTCCGTACTCGCCACAGCACAGAATCTGCCCTACTCAAGGTTACCAACGACATTCTCCTCTCTGCTTACTCTGGTTCCCTCTCAATTCTCATTCTCCTTGACCTAACAGCCGCATTTGACACGATCAACCATTCCATCCTCATCAACCGCCTCCAGTCTTCCATCGGCATTACCGGTACTGCCCTCTCCTGGTTTAAATCCTATCTCTCTGACAGACATCAATTCATCTCCATTAACAACTCCAAATCCCGCACAGCCCCCGTCAATCATGGCGTCCCTCAGGGTTCTGTACTTGGTCCCTTTCTGTTCATCATCTACATCCTCCCAATTGGACAAATCCTCCGTCAACACCAACTCCAGTTCCACTGTTATGCTGATGACACACAGCTCTACCTCTCAACAAAATCAATTTCTCCAACCACACACTCCCAGCTCAGCACCTGCCTCACTGACATTACAATTTGGATGCAAAACAATTGTCTAAAACTTAACTGTGACAAATCGGAACTTATAATCATTGGCCCAAACTCACTTACCTGCTCAACCCAAGATTTTTCTCTTACCATTGATGGCTCCATTGTCAACCCCTCCACTCACACCCGTAATCTTGGCATCATCCTCGACCCCACCCTCACTTTCCTATCTCACGTCAAACAGGTCACAAAAAACGCTTTCTTCCATTTAAAGAAAATCGCCCGCATTAGACCCTCCCTCTCATCGACCGCTGCTGAAACTCTGACCCATGCCTTTATAACATCCCGACTGGATTACTGCAACAGCATACTTTTTGGATCACTTGCATTCATACTAAAAAAACTTCAATATGTCCAAAACTCAGCTGCCCGCTTGCTCACCTCCACCCGACGCTCCGACCACATCACCCCTATCTCCATGACCTGCACTGGCTCCCCATCAAACACCGCATTGACTTTAAAATATTACTTTTCACTTTCAAAGCCCTCAACAACCTTGCTCCCCCCCCCTACCTCTGTGACCTCATCCAACGACACACCCCCACCCGTCGCCTTCTGCCCCTTTGACTCTGCTTTTCAAAAGTTTGGAGCTGTGCCGTCCAGTCTTATCTTTTCTTTTCGTTAGTTCTTCAGTAGCATTGTTCATTACTTTTGCAGCATGGCGGTCATAGGTGAGGACAGGTTTCAAATGTCCTTCCCCAATCTCAACTGGGTTATGCAGGTTGTTTATAGCTTCTCTCAAATCCCTGAAAGTGGCCCTCCAGAGGTTACAACTTGTGGTTCCAGAGGGGCTTCACACCCTTTTCCTGAGGGACTGTTGCAGAGTAGATCTCAGTAGTATTAACCATGCCGCTTTCGTCTCATTAGTATGCATGAAAAAGTGACAGGTGACACGCCCCCAATTATGCAAATGAGCTAAGTCCCGCCTCCCCTCGCCTCCCATTGGTCGAGAGCCTTTTATCAGAGCTATGTCCCGCCTCCCATTGTTTGAGACCCTTTGATGTGAGGGGTGATGTGTTATAACGGGTAGGTGTGAAAAGCCCCCCTGTGGAATGCCTTTGTTGTCTAATTCTTTGATGTGTTGATTAAGGTAGTCTCTTTGAAGTTATGCTGTCTGGTCCCTCAGGGGTTATCTAATCTAATTAGCCTTTGATGTTTTCCCCTTTGATGTTAATCTAGGTATTTTTATGAGTGAGACATGTTTTGTTGTCTAATTCTTTGATGTGTCGATTAAGGTAGTCTCTTTGAAGTTATGCTGTCTGGTCCCTCAGGGGTTATCTAATCTAATTAGCCTTTGATGTTATGAGCCTGTGATGTTAATCTAGGTATTTTTATGAGTGAGACATGTTTTGTTGTCTAATTCTTTGATGTGTCGATTAAGGTAGTCTCTTTGAAGTTATGATGTCTGGTCCGCTCAGTGTGCCCCGGCCTCTCCCCCCTTTTCTCCACCCCTTCCTCCGGCAAGGAGATTGTGGGAGGTGGAATTAGATGAAAATAGAAATATGCTCAAAACTAAATAAAAGACAGTAATTCCACTTACCAAGTCACCTTTCAAAAAAGAAAAATTGCCAAAATGTGACAACTTACTGCCATCCGTTCGAAGAGCCAGTCAAGAAACGAATGCCACAGCTGTGTGTGGGTCAGACGTCTACAGCCAGAGATCTGTGCACAAACTTTTCTTGTGCCCTCTTTGGGTCAAGCAGGCTTCTCCCCCCTGCCTCTAAGAACAATTAACACACACACACACACACACACACACACACACACACACACACGTTGGAGTTCCCCCCCTTTGATGTGGGGGGTTGAGATAAGGGATGCTAATCTATATGCTGATTAAGACACGGTGTCTGCTAAGAATGTTTCTTTTCAAGTTTTTGGGGAACTGTTAAGACAAGGATATATCTGTTTTGCAAAGAGGTCATTCATACTCATTAAAAGAGCTTATTTAGGTTTTAATAGTGATAACTAAGTTTCACTCTGTGTGGGGCAAAAGACGCATCGTTAAACACCTGGATAAAGGACTCTTTAAAGCAGAGACATGGCAACCCCCTCAACATAATAAGTCCCGCCCTCCCCCTCCAGATCATTTAAAAGTGAGAACGCCTCAATGATATTCGTTGAAACACTAAACATGGATCTGAGAAAAAACAAATCTCCCCCCGCGAGTTGCAGCCTGGAGCAAACGCCTGGAGGGCCACCAACCCCTCCAACAATCTGGACCCCCGATCTCGACAGCTATATGGCGGGGATTGATATTACTGACTGGCTGAATATGTGTGAACCTCCATCTACGCCATCCGAGTCTCCAGAGGGATCAACAACTTGTCCCAATTGTCTTGCCAAGGCTTTCGGCCCCTAAATCGATCTGTTGTTTTGTCTGTCTGACTTTTGTTTTGTTATGTTTGTTTTTTGCCCTATTACTTGTAAAGCGACCTTGGGTCCCTTGAAAGGCGCTATATAAATCCAAGCTATTATTATTATTATTATTGTCCCAATTGTCCCCCAGTAGGTCCTGATGTGCCGTGCTTTTGCCCTGCTCCAGTGAGTGATGATGCAGAACGTGTTAGAACATCGGCATTTCTGCATACGGCAAAAGCTGTCGTAGTTCATCTGCTAGATAGGGTCCTGCATCTGTACAGAAAGGAAACATGTTATGGATGTCAAGTCGACCATCCTAGTCAAATGCAACACGAGTTTAAAACAGCCACCCTACACTTTTTTTAGTTGTCCTCTCTAAATTAGATGTAGGGTTTTTTAAATGATTCGTGTTAATTAAGGGCTATTGTTATTTTCAGACCATATATATATAAACCAATCGGAAGCTGACGGTGTTTGGCTGCAAGGCAGAAGCCATATCAGTGGATACATCCTTAAAGACTGCAGCACAGAATGTATAATATGTCAGAGCGAGCCGCTGGTTGTGTGCCGTCTGTTTGATGATTGTGATCAACCTTAATTAAATGTGCTAATAATATCTTTGTCTCAGTTCATTTCAGACTGCAACACACGTACACAAAACAAACTACTTAGTTGGGTTATAAAAGAGTTAGCTTATTAATTCTCTAAGTTTAAGTCAAGTTGTACATCATAGTTCAGATTACTAAGATAATGAAGCTTCTATTTACGTTGCCATATGTATAAAGTATCTACATACGTGTAATGTAAAATAATCAAAAGGTTTGACTGGTAAAGATTCTCACTTTTTACAGAGAGCTCCGCTGCCCCTCAACATAACAAGTCCCGCCCTCCTCACCAGATCATTTAAAAGTAGGGGTGGAAATAGGTGAAAAAAGAAATACGCTCAAACTAAATAACAAGCCAGTCATTTACACTCACCAAGTCACCTTTCAAAAAAGAAAAATGGCCAAGAGATGCCTAGATATGGGTTTAATCAGCGAGACCCCTGTGACAACCTACAGCCATCAGTCCGGAGCGCCAATCAAGAAACGAATGCAGCATCTGTGCCGGTTTCAGACGCCTCCAGCCGAAGAACTTCATGAAGAATGGACTCTGAAAAATGGCGATGTTTGGGGTTATGTATTCAACTATATGGCGAATGAACTGCATTTCTACAATCTGAAGAATGGAGAAACGTATGGACCCCGCAGTGTTAAAGCGACACTGACCTCAACAGATTGGGCTGTGTTAACTCTGGTGTCTTCCAGAGATCTCCACGCGACCACTGTATCGGAAGAAGTAGTGCATCGAGAAACCATAGTGGAACCAGCGGTGTACAAGATATTTGCAAAGAAAAGCAAAGAAACGCATACAGCATGCGAGATCAAAGAAGAGTTTTCACCGCTGCCCCTCAATGTGAAGGAAGAAGAAGAAGGAGATATCCCCCCGCCGCCAGAAGTGAGAAGAATCCTGACAAGCACCGTATGGGAAACTAAAAGCGGACCATCGGGGCGGTGGTATTACCGCGCAAGCCGTTTGGTGACGCTGGGGAAGGACCCCTCTGATGATTTTGTTTTGGAGTATTTCAACTCTACATGCGGGGTTTTTCAGACATCCTTTTGGGTGCCTCTGACTGCTTGGCTGAAAATGATTGATGGAAAAGCTACAAAGCTTAAAGAATGTTTTAAACAGAGTCAGACATCGATGGACATTATAATGGTGAAAAAGACTCTCACTTTTGCAGAGGACTCAGTATCCCACTCAACATAACAAGTCATACCCTCCTCACCAGATAATTTTAAAACTAAGGACCCCGCAAAGAAAAGCATTGAGTTTTCTACCTAGGTAAAAGGTCTTACGAAAATGTGTTATCTCTGTATCAAGATGATGTGTTTAAAAATGAATCTTGTGAAAAATACCAACGCTGTGAGAGACGTCATAAAGACACTCATTTTAACCACAGTGTTTGTTCTCTACAAATGTTTAAAGATTGTTACAAAATGTAAAAAATAAAAAAGGTATGGAGACAAAATTAATTCAGGTGACTCTGTCTTTTATTAGGAAAACAAAAATATAATACAAATGGTTTAAGAGGTCAAATGTAACCATCTTGGACTTAATATTCAAAACAAAATACTTTATCTGAATACATTTTCTTTTAAACGCACTTTTCGAAATTATTTATTTATTATTTCAGTGGAACAATCCAGTTTCTGTTAACATCAATGCTTTTTTCTCTTTTCTTGTGTTACTAAGATACTTTTAGACCCACTTTGGCGTGTGCAACACTTAACAACTGGTAGAATATGAAGTACTTTTGTAAGGATTTTGTTTTTAAATGGCGGTTTTTTTTTTTTTTTTTGTAAAAACACTTGTTCAGTTAAACAAGGTTTTTTCTTTTTTTTTCTGATAACCTTACATATTTTTAGTTATTTTCTACTACCAAGATACTTTAAGATACACCTTGATGTATGCAACACTTAACAAAGGGTATAATATGAAGTACTTGGTAAGGAAGGGGGTTTTTCTTTAGGGGGTGCAAAACTTTAGAACGGGGTAAAATATTCATTAATTGTAATGAATTGAGTTTTCTTTTTCTTTTTTGATTTTCAACATACTATTTGTACACAATGACTTTTTCCATATTTCTGACAAAACTATACTTTTTGACTTTTTCTGTAAAATCTTGACAAAACTATTACTTATTCTTATTTTTGACCTATTGCTGCGTGGTTGGAAATGATAGATGAAAAAGCTACAATGCTTAAAGAACTTTTTTTAAAAACTCTCAATTCTATAAATGACTCCCCCCATTCAACGCAATAAGTCCCACCCTCCACTCGGCAAATCATCTAAAACGAAGGACCCCACTAAGACAACCGTTGTAAACTAGCCATGGATCTGAGAAAAACCAAGACTCCCCCCGCGAGTTGCAGCCAGGAACAGACTCCTGGACTACCATCATCACCACCATTCTGGACCGCCGAATCCGGCAATACTACCGCTGCTGATTTTGCTCCTTGGGCCAAGACGTCTCTGTTTGTGGACACAGTGAATTCGGTGTTGGTTGATATTGTGGAGAGGGTGATACATCGGTACAGAGAAGAAATCTGCAACGGATGTCGAGTCAGTCACCCCGGCCAGAGGCAACACGATTTTATGAATGACATGTCCGATTTCTACTTCAGAAACAATTACAATGCGTTAATGAAAAGACTCTGGCTCACCGACTTCATTACTGAGATCGACCAGACTCTTATTGATAAAGACATTTTCACGGATGATTCGAGGATCCAAGGCGCTTCGGAGGCTTTTCTTCACAATCTCAAAAATTGCAGACGCCTCAAGGAGAGACTTGAAAAGATCCAGGCCGAGTTGGATGGAGAAGAAGAAGACTATTAACCAGCAGTTGACTGAAGCCAGGGATTTGTTTTTGATACATTGACTTTTCTCTCTTTTAAAGTAAAATAAAAATGGGGAACTACTATGCAAAATGCTCTGTATATATTGATCACAATATAGTCAATATCCTTTTAATAAGTGTGGTGATGAGGACGATTGAAAACAGAATGAGTAGTGACCCCTGTGTAAAAAGAACAGCTGAAGTTTGTAAACTGGAAGACATTATGGATATCGTTCGTTCTGGCAGTACTATTCCGGGTCATTGGGAAACGATTATAAACGAAACATTTAAAGTGGTCCTGGAATCTTCATTTTCCGAAACATTCTGTAACATTACCGCAGAAATGAAACAAACATCAAAAGTGTATCATGTGCTCTCACTGTATGCTCTGTTTGTAGATGTGATGCATCTTTGTGTCGAAAACAACATACACATGAATATTCTGACTGAAGTGAAAAAACTCCACCAGGATATTTCCAGTAATATGGGGAATTCCAAGCTGGAGACGGTCCTGGGGATGTTACAATCAGTATAACTATTGATTTTTTGTGTGTGTGAAAAAATAAAAAATGTGTTTTTTACATTTTAAAAACTGTTGTCTTCATTATAGCAAGGGGAGTGTGTCTGATACATGTGTATTACAGTCCTTCACATGCACTGGTGTCTTCATTATAACAAGGGGAGGATAACAGGGAAGATGTAGGATAAATGTGTACTGAAACGTGCGTATTATACACCCACAGAAACGCAGAAACACGGAAACACACAGAAACATAGAAACACAGACACACAGAAAACACCCTGAATCAAATCTAGAGAGGACCATTATGAGTCAGATGCTTGACGAAATCTACTAAAACAAAGTACTTCATGGTAGTGGTCAGCTTTTATACACAAAAATGTATCTTTTCAGTAACTTTCTCAGAGAATTTAAGCATAAATCTGTCAAATGTTCAAAACAGTCTTGTTTCACTGAAATAGCCCTCAAAATCACAAAAGGCCATTAAGAGTCAGATGCTTTACGAAATCTAATAAAACAGAGTACTTTCATGGTAGTGGTCTGCTTTTAAAAAGAAAAGTGTATCTTTCGGTAACATTTCTGAGAGAATTAAGCATAAATCTGTCAAATGTGCAAAGCAGCCTTAGGATACATCACAAAATGCCATTAAGAGTGGGAATCCTAACGAAATCTACTCAGAGTACTTCATGGTAGTGGTCAGTTTTTAGATACAAAAGTGTATCTTTCACTAACCTTTTCGAGAGAATTAAACATAAATCTGTCAAATGTTCAAAACAGCCTTCAATGAAATAGCCTCAAAATCACAAACTGGCTGAAACTGTACAGTGAATTGGAGAAATTACAGCACAGAGTTTTCTACTACGACACATATAGTATAATCTATGTGACAAGACAGGGGCAGTCTCCAGTACTTTCATGATAGTGGTCTGCTTTTTTAAAAAGAAAAGTGTATCTTTCGGTAACATTTTCTGAGAGAATTAAGCATAAATCTGTCAAATGTGCAAAGCAGCCTTCAATGAAATAGCCTCAAAATCACAAAATGCCATTAAGAGTCAGATGCTTTACGAAATCTAATAAAACAGAGTTCTTTCTTTCATTGAAGGCTGTTTTGAATATATGACAGATTTATGTTTAATTCTCTCGAAAAGGTTACTGAAAGATACACTTTTGTATTTAAAAACTGACCACTACCATGAAGTACTCTGAGTAGATTTCGTTAAGATTCCCACTCTTAATGGCATTTTGTGATTTTGAGGCTATTTCAGTGAAGGCTGCTTTGCACATTTGACAGATTTATGCTTAATTCTCTCAGAAATGTTACCGAAAGATACACTTTTCTTTTTAAAAGCAGACCACTACCATGAAAGTACTCTGTTTTATTAGATTTCGTAAAGCATCTGACTCTTAATGGCATTTTGTGATTTTGAGGCTATTTCATTGAAGGCTGCTTTGCACATTTGACAGATTTATGCTTAATTCTCTCAGAAAATGTTACAGAAAGATACACTTTTCTTTTTAAAAAAGCAGACCACTATCATGAAAGTACTGGAGACTGCCCCTGTCTTGTCACATAGATTATACTATCTGTGTCGTAGTAGAAAACTCTGTGCTGTAATTTCTCCAATTCACTGTACAGTTTCAGCCAGTTTGTGATTTTGAGGCTATTTCATTGAAGGCTGTTTTGAACATTTGACAGATTTATGTTTAATTCTCTCGAAAAGGTTAGTGAAAGATACACTTTTGTATCTAAAAACTGACCACTACCATGAAGTACTCTGAGTAGATTTCGTTAGGATTCCCACTCTTAATGGCATTTTGTGATGTATCCTAAGGCTGCTTTGCACATTTGACAGATTTATGCTTAATTCTCTCAGAAATGTTACCGAAAGATACACTTTTCTTTTTAAAAGCAGACCACTACCATGAAAGTACTCTGTTTTATTAGATTTCGTAAAGCATCTGACTCTTAATGGCCTTTTGTGATTTTGAGGGCTATTTCAGTGAAACAAGGCTGTTTTGAACATTTGACAGATTTATGCTTAAATTCTCTGAGAAAGTTACTGAAAAGATACACTTTTGTGTATAAAAGCTGACCACTACCATGAAGTACTTTGTTTTAGTAGATTTCGTCAAGCATCTGACTCATAATGGTCCTCTCTAGATTTGATTCAGGGTGTTTTCTGTGTGTCTGTGTTTCTGTGTTTCTGTGTGTTTCCGTGTTTCTGCGTTTCTGTGGGTGTATAATACGCACGTTTCAGTACACATTTATCCTACATCTTCCCTGTTATCCTCCCCTTGTTATAATGAAGACACCAGTGCATGTGAAGGACTGTAATACACATGTATCAGACACACTCCCCTTGCTATAATGAAGACAACAGTTTTTAAAATGTAAAAAACACATTTTTTATTTTTTCACACACACAAAAAATCAATAGTTATACTGATTGTAACATCCCCAGGACCGTCTCCAGCTTGGAATTCCCCATATTACTGGAAATATCCTGGTGGAGTTTTTTCACTTCAGTCAGAATATTCATGTGTATGTTGTTTTCGACACAAAGATGCATCACATCTACAAACAGAGCATACAGTGAGAGCACATGATACACTTTTGATGTTTGTTTCATTTCTGCGGTAATGTTACAGAATGTTTCGGAAAATGAAGATTCCAGGACCACTTTAAATGTTTCGTTTATAATCGTTTCCCAATGACCCGGAATAGTACTGCCAGAACGAACGATATCCATAATGTCTTCCAGTTTACAAACTTCAGCCGTTCTTTTTACACAGGGGTCACTACTCATTCTGTTTTCAATCGTCCTCATCACCACACTTATTAAAAGGATATTGACTATATTGTGATCAATATATACAGAGCATTTTGCATAGTAGTTCCCCATTTTTATTTTACTTTAAAAGAGAGAAAAGTCAATGTATCAAAAACAAATCCCTGGCTTCAGTCAACTGCTGGTTAATAGTCTTCTTCTTCTCCATCCAACTCGGCCTGGATCTTTTCAAGTCTCTCCTTGAGGCGTCTGCAATTTTTGAGATTGTGAAGAAAAGCCTCCGAAGCGCCTTGGATCCTCGAATCATCCGTGAAAATGTCTTTATCAATAAGAGTCTGGTCGATCTCAGTAATGAAGTCGGTGAGCCAGAGTCTTTTCATTAACGCATTGTAATTGTTTCTGAAGTAGAAATCGGACATGTCATTCATAAAATCGTGTTGCCTCTGGCCGGGGTGACTGACTCGACACCCGTTGCAGATTTCTTCTCTGTACCGATGTATCACCCTCTCCACAATATCAACCAACACCGAATTCACTGTGTCCACAAACAGAGACGTCTTGGCCCAAGGAGCAAAATCAGCAGCGGTAGTATTGCCGGATTCGGCGGTCCAGAATGGTGGTGATGATGGTAGTCCAGGAGTCTGTTCCTGGCTGCAACTCGCGGGGGGAGTCTTGGTTTTTCTCAGATCCATGGCTAGTTTACAACGGTTGTCTTAGTGGGGTCCTTCGTTTTAGATGATTTGCCGAGTGGAGGGTGGGACTTATTGCGTTGAATGGGGGGAGTCATTTATAGAATTGAGAGTTTTTTTAAAAAGTTCTTTAAGCATTGTAGCTTTTTCATCTATCATTTCCAACCACGCAGCAATAGGTCAAAAATAAGAATAAGTAATAGTTTTGTCAAGATTTTACAGAAAAAGTCAAAAAGTATAGTTTTGTCAGAAATATGGAAAAAGTCATTGTGTACAAATAGTATGTTGAAAATCAAAAAAGAAAAAGAAAACTCAATTCATTACAATTAATGAATATTTTACCCCGTTCTAAAGTTTTGCACCCCCTAAAGAAAAACCCCCTTCCTTACCAAGTACTTCATATTATACCCTTTGTTAAGTGTTGCATACATCAAGGTGTATCTTAAAGTATCTTGGTAGTAGAAAATAACTAAAAATATGTAAGGTTATCAGAAAAAAAAGAAAAAACCTTGTTTAACTGAACAAGTGTTTTTACAAAAAAAAAAAAAAAAAACCGCCATTTAAAAACAAAATCCTTACAAAAGTACTTCATATTCTACCAGTTGTTAAGTGTTGCACACGCCAAAGTGGGTCTAAAAGTATCTTAGTAACACAAGAAAAGAGAAAAAAGCATTGATGTTAACAGAAACTGGATTGTTCCACTGAAATAATAAATAAATAATTTCGAAAAGTGCGTTTAAAAGAAAATGTATTCAGATAAAGTATTTTGTTTTGAATATTAAGTCCAAGATGGTTACATTTGACCTCTTAAACCATTTGTATTATATTTTTGTTTTCCTAATAAAAGACAGAGTCACCTGAATTAATTTTGTCTCCATACCTTTTTTATTTTTACATTTTGTAACAATCTTTAAACATTTGTAGAGAACAAACACTGTGGTTAAAATGAGTGTCTTTATGACGTCTCTCACAGCGTTGGTATTTTTCACAAGATTCATTTTTAAACACATCATCTTGATACAGAGATAACACATTTCCGTAAGACCTTTTACCTAGGTAGAAAACTCAATGCTTTTTTTTGCGGGGTCCTTAGTTTTAAAATTATCTGGTGAGGAGGGTATGACTTGTTATGTTGAGTGGGATACTGAGTCCTCTGCAAAAGTGAGAGTCTTTTTCACCTTTATAATGTCCATCGATGTCTGACTCTGTTTAAAACATTCTTTAAGCTTTGTAGCTTTTCCATCAATCATTTTCAGCCAAGCAGTCAGAGGCACCCGAAAGGATGTCTGAAAAACCCTGCATGTTGTTAGGATATTATAGTGGATTTACGCACCACGTTTCAAATATCCCCGCGTCCTTCGAGAGCTGTGTTATATGGAAGGAGTTCAGTGCCACCAAGTCAAGAATAATCTACTTTAATGGTAATATCACAATGCACCAGAAATCATTACATTCAATACAAGAATACATACAATAATACAATATACTTGGGAACCCCAGTTACCTTGTGATCACGTCAGCCAGCCAGCAGAAAAGAGAGAGAACTCAGTTGTGTCTTCTGACTATATGCTGAAGCAATGGGAGGGATCTCTGATTCCCCTACTTTGATTGGCAGCCCCAATGTCCCCATCCCCCCAAATCTTGAGTTTCTCCATTCTCAGGTGGCAAAAGCATCTGCATACAGTGCAAGTCAACACATGCTGTAACCTCCCCCGCCAAATCCTTTGTCCTCCAACACCACATGGTCTTCTCTGAAGTCACATGTGCTTGCTCCAAAGTCCAGCTCAGTTTTAACCCAATCACTCATTTTTAAACTTATACATTTGGAGCTAACATGAATACATTCAAATATTCCACTGCAATTCCCCCTTTTGATTTAAATCTAATAAATCAATTACTTTCAAGACATTCACATTCGTTCTGGGATTCAGACTATTTAAACGTTCAGAAATGGCTCCACATATCAACTTCATACGACCGTGTTAGAAATACAAAAATATGCAAATAGCTCCATACATCAATTACATCACTTCATAACAACAAAGTTAAAACCCTTCAATTATTCTGATTGAGTATAGTCAATCGTAACAGAAAATCCTCTCTCCTCAGTGTCTAGACAAATCGTTCATCAATAGCACAAAAATAAACATACCAACAAATATAGAAGAAAGTAGTAAAATATATGTTTCCGAATAACCTTTTTTTTGCTTGCATCTTAAAGATTTGCTTCAGGACAATTATAGTAAAAACATATTTCACATTTAGGATTATTAGACTTCCACCTGAGGTATAAAATCTGGATTGTAAAGGTCCAGTTGAAATTCACAGTTTAAGGTATAACACTCACAGTGGTGATTCAATTAATCTGTAATCTGCAAAATTGCAGTGTCTTCAAGCTTTAACATTACTTCACGTATACTTCATTACGCTTTAGTCAAAAGTAAGGCACTTGTCTATACATTCATTTCAGTCAAATACATTGTTCAAACATCTGGAAAAGAAGAATCAGACATTTATGGCGTAGTGTAAAAACCCGAAAGGGTAAAATCTATATACATGTTCTTCATTTTGAGTGCCAATTGTAATCAACTTGTTATCAATTTTGTGGGGGTCCCCATGGCGCAGAGGCCGTGATTAAGCTCCACGGATCTGCAAGCTGGGCATCGTACATCAACACGGAGTCATTAACTGTGGAATATCCTACTAGTCTCTGTGGAGCCTGGATGACGGTTTTGGTCATCTTTCGTATGGCTAGTTTAACTACCGTGACCAAGCAGATTATCACAATTAGCACACCTAAGATAAACATTGAAACGGTTACTACAAATTTAACCAACCCCGCACCCCATGATCCAAAAGTTCCAGTTAAATCCCCAAGGGTAAACCCATGAGTTTCATGCAACTCTTTTATCCCCCTGGCGGTATCATGAGCCATATCCATCACCTCAGGTGTAGCATCAGAGATGAAAGAACAACACTCAGATCCAATCACCTTGCATGTGCCCCCCTGGGCGGCTAATAGAAGATCCAGTGCCATACGATTCTGTAATGCTACAGTCCTAACCTCCTGCAATTCTTTATGTTCGGCTAACATGGCGGTGTTGGATGCATTTAAGTGATTCTCCACTACTTGGGACAACGCCACTATTTCCTGCTGAGAAACATAAATACCGTACCATGGTAAAAATAGACTAGCCATCCGCTGTCCTTCTGTAATTGACCTACTGTTTCTATGTAGAGAGGGAAGTATAGCTGCAATCTCATCAGTCTTTACTTTCCGGATTAAAGGGATTAGATAGGCCAGGTAACAGGTGCCATAGAAAATGTCGTAAGGCATACAGCCATAGGCCCGGTCCCCACAAACTAAATAAACTCTCTGCGGGAGGGGCATTCTGGCTAACTGCACCTTTATTACGGTATTACAGTCGCTGTGACCCACATCTGGAGAGGTAAGAGATCCTCTTTCATTCTGGAAACAGATGGACACATTCTTCCACTCATGTACTATAACTGGGGGAACATAGACAGAACAGTCTCGGGTAGGGGACTTACCTAAGGGTAAGGGCTGCGAACAGTCATGTATTTTAACCTCAACCGAGTCCACTGTTCTGGAGCCAAACCAGGGCACTACTGTTACCAAAGCCTCAACTAATAAAGATGGAGTGTGTGGTTGCGGAGTACATATTGGACTGGTAACGTTAACCGAGCAATTAGTCTGGGCTAGAGCTAATTGGAATCTGTATTCGAAAGCTAGGTTAATATATTTCTTCATATATATTAGTCTTAGGACCGTCAACTGTTTGAACCCCTCAGGCAGGTAATCTTTATTTACTGTCTCAACAATGAGCGAGATTAGACCCTTGTATTGTAGAGGTTTCTCAGAGTTTATTGGGTACGAAGGAGTGTAACAATCCTCGGCCTCCTCTCCAATGCGGGATGCTATGTCATTCCAGCTAACTAAACCGTAGTCTGCTTTCGTGAAAGGAATTGGGCTAAACATGGGAGAATGCACAGATTCTGGCATATTCTGGCACAGCCAACAATTGCTAACATTGCGTTCATGTGCATAGTCTAACATTAAACTCATTGCCGAATTGGTCTTAGTTAGTTTAGGTGGAGCGATTAAGGCCTTTTTGGAAGAATCTACGTCCTCTCCTGTTTGCTTAGGTGGAGTGGATATTGGGGCATTTTCTGAAAAACCTGTTTCATGATATGGTTCAATATATGTTGTAATAGAGGCGTGTCCGGCGACCCCTAAATTAGAAAAATCTGTCTTATTTTCTGATTCAGTAAATGCACATCCAGTGACCCCCGAATTGGGAGCTTTGTAATCTGGTTTCCTTGCCGGGCACTGGAACTCATATTTTAACTGTTCTGCCGTGCTACACCACAGTTCTGGGGGCATATTTGCAATGGTGTTGAGTATTATTCTTACCATCCGTGGTGAGACCCGGAACTCCTGATAGTGCGTCCTTGGATACGCTTTCCACACCGCGGAGTCGCCACCCTTGCTAAAGAACACAGGGTAGGCAACAACACAGTTTGGTGCGTCACATATTGCAATTGGGCAGTTAAAAGAAACATTCTGTGGTTCGTGAGCCGAGAGAGGGGCATTCCTCTTTCTTCTCTCTCTGAGTCTCTCTCTTTGTCTCTCTCTCATCGTACTGAATGTTTGTGTGGTGATTGGAAACAACCTGTCTTTGTTGCTAGGCACTGAATGGCCCGTTGGTGTGATTTTGCCCTCAGGGTCTGAGCCCTTAGATAAGAGTACCTTCATTTCTCCCCCCGCGGGGCGAGAGCCCTCGCCACCTGTTGTTGGAATGGTCACGGCTTCATCACGCAGGGCTACCTTGGACAGGTACAGCAGGCCCAGCACGAGGAGGATGATGACAGCTTTCACACGCCAGCCTCCGGTAGAGGAGACAGACGCCATCTGGAAGTGTTGATCCACCCCGCTCTGCCTCGTTCCCTCAGTGCCGTTCTTCGACGCCCTCTGGTTCCTCCTCCTCTGTGCGGCCCGCGTCCGGGATGATGTTGTCTTGGATCCTTCCTGGAGGTTTGCCCACTGCGCACTGATTCCAGTGGTACCAGATGTCTCCTTTCCCTTCCAAGCGGACAGCGTGAGATGTCCTCTGCATCACCCGATGGGGTCCAGAGAACCTGGGTCTCAGCCACTTGGGTCTGATCGCTTTCAGCCAGACGAACTCTGCAGTGTTCGCTTCGTGTTTCTCGGGTCCCCCTTTTGCCTCTGCAACCTGGGTGGAAAAATCTGCCACTAATCCCTTAAGTTGCTGGAAGTATGGTTTCGAACTCAGAACCTCTACTTCCTTTCCTACACTTAGGGCTCCTGGGCCTGGGAACTGGTGACCATGAGTGAGCTCAAATGGAGAGAAACCTGTCCCTTTGTTAATTGAGCTCCTGATTGACATCAGAGCTAGAGGCAATGCGTCTAACCATTTCATGCCTGTCTCTTCACATGTTTTGCTGAGTTTTTGTTTTAGGTTCTGGTTCATCCTTTCCACTTTTCCCTGAGACTGTGGATGATAAACTGCTCCAAAACTGTGTCTTAGCCCTAGGGACTCTTCTACTGTGCGTAGGTCATGGTTCTTGAAATGGCTGCCATTGTCTGACCTCACTTTCCTAGGAAATCCATGTAATGGAATGTAATGCGTGACTAGGAATTTGATCACTGAGTCTGCATCTTCTCTTCTGCAAGGGATAGCTTCTGGCCAACCTGTGTATCCATCCACTACTACTAACAAATATCTGAATCCTCTTACTTTGTCAATCATGTCAGTGTAGTCAATGATGATTTCTTCTCCTGCCATCTTAGGTAAAGGAAACTTTCCCTGGTGTGGTTTCACAGTGGCTCTGATGTTATGGGTTAAGCAAATGACACACTCTTCTAGGTGATTTGCTATCATGTCTGGTAGGTATGGGTGCCACCAGTGGGTCAGGTGCCTGTTCATCTGAGTTTTACCACAATGTGTTGGGCCGTGTGCTTCTTTAAGCATGGATCTTATCCACTCTGGGGGTATAACCGGTCTCCCATCTGGGGAGTACCATATCCCATCTTTATTGGTAGCTCCCCTGTTTGACCATAGTTTTTTGTCTTGAGGAGACCCCGCTTCTTGAGCTTCTTTAAGCGTCTCATCTGTTATTGCGGGCAGCAAGTCAGCAGATTTTAAGACAAGCATTTGATACCATGGAGTATATCCTGCCTTCTCTTTAGCTGCCTTGTCTGCTGCATTGTTACCCCAAGCCAAGTAGTTGTTTTCTGTGTTGTGACCTTTACACTTAAGTAAAGCTAACTTGTTGGGCAACATTACTGCTTCTGCAAGCCTTTTGATCTCCTTCTCATGCTTGATGGGGGTATTTGTGGATGTTACAAATCCTGCTCTCAACCATTGTCGCATTTCCACGTGAATTACGCCGTGGACATATGCTGAATCAGTGTAGATGTTTACATCCTTTCCTTTTGATAGCTCTAATGCTGCAATGACTCCCATTACTTCTGCCAACTGTGCTGATACTTTCCCTGTTACTTCCCCCGCTGATACTTCCTCAAAGTGTCCCTCAGGTTTTTGTTTTACTACGGCATAGGCCGCTTGGAGGCCGTTTTGGGGGTGTCTAAAACAACAGCCGTCTGTGAACAGGTTTTCTGCCTGTGGGATGGGCTCGTCTCTGAGATCTATTCTTAGCTTCACATCTTGGATGATTCTTTCCTCACACCTGTGGGGCTCTCCGCTACCTATGGTGTCTGCGCTGTTCACTCCTTCGTGTGTGTATGTGATGTGTGCCTTTGTCAGAGTTTTCTCCAGCCTTGTTTGTCTCGTTGAAGTCATTGTGAATGCACTTGAGTTCACAAAAGAGACAATGCTGTGTGTTGTCAGTACTGTCAAAGGATGGCTCATCACAATGTGTGAAATCTTGTTTAAGATTCGTGCTGTACCTGCCGCGTGTCTCATGCAGGGAGGTTCTCTGTTTTCCACTCTGTCCAATGTAACGCTAATATACATCAATATCGTCCTACATCCCCCCTTTTTCTGAAAAAGAATCCCATTTACTGTGTTTTCATTTTCAGAAACATCAAGAAAGAATGGCAATGCATAGGATGCAGAGGCGAGAGCCGTGACCTGGGACATGGATTGTTTGAGAGAAATGAACGCAGCTTCTGCAGCTTGTGTCCAGTCTAGCGTGGCAGTGAGATTGCGCATGCCTTTGTCATTGATGAGTTTTCTGAGTTCAGCTGTTCTCGGGTTATACTCTGGGATGTAGTGTCTGCTGTAGCCTGTGAGGCCCAAAAAAGACAACATGTCTTTGACTGTTTTGGGTTTCGGATGGTTCAAAATGTGTTCCTGATGCGCCGCTGACATGCCCGTGCCTGCTGGGGAAATCACTCTGCCCAAAAATGTCACCTCTTTACGGGTGCATTGTAGCTTTTTCTTGGAGACTTTGAACCCTGCTGTGTGGAGCCGCACCAGTAGGTTTCTGGTGGCCTCCAAACAAGAGGCTGCAGAAGGTGCTGCGATGAGAAGGTCGTCTACATACTGTATTAATACTACCCCTTCTGGCAATGTAACGCCCTCTAGCTGTTCCCTGAGTACTTTGTTAAATATTCCTGGAGACAAACTGAAGCCTTGTGGCAGTCTTGTGTATTGTAGTTTCTCCCCTCCTATTGTAAAAGAAAAAATAGGTCTCATACTCTCTGCGAGAGGTATGCAGAAGAAAGCGTTGGCTAGGTCAATACAGGTGAACCATGTATGTTCAGGTGAGATATTACAGATAGCCGTGTAGGGGTTAGGAACTGGTATCAGAGCTGTAGTCGTAATAGCATTAATGGTTCTCAAATCATGAGCCATTCTGTACTCCCCGCTAGATTTTGATACAGGAAGTATGGGAGTATTCCAAACGCTTTGTGAGGGTTCTAACACCCCTGCTCTCTTCAGTCCCTCAACTGCCTTGTCCACACCCCCTTTTGCCTGTGGCTTGATCGGGTATTGTGACCGGTTTACAGGCACAGAGCTGCTCACCTCAAATGTTACTGGTGTGGCTTTTAAGCAAAAACCTACATCATGAGAGTGCGACGCCCACAGGTCAGACGGGAGATCACGCAACATGTCAACTGTATATGCATGGTCAGTCTTTTCCCTACCATGATGTCTATCTACTTCGTGCCTCTCCATGTGGATGCGTTCTTGTGTGTAGATTTTAAGACGATAAGCTCTGTGTGAGGGAGAGTATGTCAGTGCTGCGATCTGCGTAGGTTCCCAATCTTCGACTTCTAGCAGCGTCTTTACCATGGGACCAAGTTCTTTAGCTTCATAACCCTTCCTGATAGCTAATGAAATGTGTGGTGTGGATTCAGTGGACAAACGGTACCAATACAGTTGTTCATCAGAGAGCTCAACCGACGCAGCCACACCCGCCTGCCCCACAAAGAGATTTGTCGTGGTAACATCCCAAACGGCCATAGACACCTCCTTATCATACTCATACTCATAACTTTGGTCGTCTCCTCTATCATAATTCAGCGTCAGGTGGGGGGGTTCTGGAGGGGGGCCATAAGGCCTGAGGAGGTTAATCCATGGCTTCCATTGTTGAAAAATGGAGTATAGTCCAGGTGTGTTGTCCCGCGGTCGATCCAACAGTCCCCAGAATATAGTGGCATGTTGGGTTGCTTCTGGCTCAGTGGACTGGGCCAACATCATCTGAGAACCTGATTTTATGGTAGATGATGAACAATTGAAGGTCGTGCCATTTGGGAATGATATTATCAGTCCATCCGGGGAACAGAGGATGGAGGCATTCGCTTTGATCAGAATATCCCTGCCCATGAGATTAGCCGGGCTTTTAGGTGCAAGAATATACTGGTGTAAGAATGTCTGTCCTGCTATCTTGGTGGATAACAGCGTGGAAAGCGGTATTTTTTCTATTTTTCCCGAAAACCCTATGACTGAGACTGTTGTAGATGAAAGGGACGCCTTGAAGACAGGAGAATTGATGGTGGAATATCTTGCCCCTGAGTCAACAAGGAATGATAGCTTTGAGTCTTTAACAGTCATATTAATGTATGGATCCGCCAGGCCCACACATCCAGAGTTCCCTGGGCGTCTTCATTCTCCGTAGTAGTCCCCCTCATACAGGACAAACTGGCCATAGGGAGCTGCCATAGCATTAGGGGCAATGTGACCCTGGTTCGGTTGTTGCGGCAATGGGACAGCCTCCTGGGGTGTCTGGATACATGGTCTCTCTGATCCGTACCCCCTTTCGTGTCCTCTCTGTCCCCCTTTAGCCCGCCCCCTTCCTGGTGGGGCTTTATGTGGGCACTGCTTGAACCAGTGATCTGGCTGTCCGCAAATGAAACACACCTTCTGGTTTAAGTCCAATCCAGGAGTCATTCCAAAGCCACCTCGACCTCTGACCCCACCTCTGAACCCGCCTCTGAACCCGCCTCTGAACCCGCCCCTCTGTTGCCAAGAGCCATTATCGTATACAAATTGGGGCTGACTATAGGGCGGACCCTGGTAAGAAAACCCCCCCTTTGGGTTTTGCGGCTCCTGTGGCTGCATGGCCGGCGCTACTGGGTGAACAATCAACTGTTTGGCATTCTTTTTGTCATTCTGAACTGTTTTCCGGGCTATTTCCAGCTGCGTTCGCAGTAACTGCACCCTCAACTCCTCTTCCTCAGTTTTACCCTCTGCATGGTGTTTGTTAAATCTACTCAAATGATGTGCTAAATGACGTTCCCACGTCTGTGTGTTTAACTGATCTACCTCTGGATTGTCCTCCATCAGACTTTTAATTTCTTTCGGCACCGCTGCAAGCACTGCCTTACGGAACATCTGTATATGTTGGTCATTATTATCTGGACTGCAATCAGTTGCCATTGTGTATTGTTGGCGTGCCCTGAGCAACATGGTTGCTGCAGCCTCTCCAGGTGTGAATGCAAATGACAGTGAACCGTAACCTCCCCCTGTCTGTGGGAAATGCTCTCTCATTGCTTTGCCCAGCTTGCTGTGAACATCATTAAAAGAAATAGGCACGTCATCTTTCATTGTCAATGTTCCTGATCTATCCTCAACTCTTTCTACCTCATAATAGGAAGTCTGTTGTGCTAATATTCTCCTGAAATCTCCCAGACAGATAGTCTGTCCTACAGCCATGTCCGCAAACCTTCGCATCCAATGTCTCCCTCCCTCAGTAGGCAATGGCATTTTATCGATCAGCGCATGTATGTCACCTAATGTGAAAGGATGATAAGCCGTCCTCCCATCTTGCGCGACCACTAAGGGCGCCTGTACTACTGGACAAATAAAGGCATGCTCGGTTGGGTGTTCTGCGGTGTGGTGAGACCGTAATCTGTTACGAGGCATTGAAAGAACCTGATCTACCTCCATTAGTTCACTGATTGTTCCTGTCATAGATATCTGCTTAACTTTGCACCTCGCCCCCCTGCTGTCTTTCTCTTCCTGTCCTGTGTTATCGTAAAAATCCTCAGTTTCATGGCTTGCTGCGTCCCTCTCCCTTTTATGGCCTGCCCTCCCTTCACCCCTGTCCCCCTTCGTACATGGATAATCAGACGTAAACGTCTGGCGCGATCTGTTCTGAAAAGGCTCACCTCTCTCCCCCTCCTCAGCGCGCCTGTGTACATCTGTGTGCTGGCCTCTCCTCTCCCTAATTTCCTCTATATCTTCTACCGAGCTCTCATCTCTGATCTGTTCCTGTCTCCCGACTTCCTCCTTGCGTCTATCTTGAATCTGTTGTTCGTAGCACCGCCTTTCTCGTATTTCCCTCTCATCCAGGAGGTCAGTTGTGTATGTTATCTCTGTTTGTGTAGCGCCTGCATGTCTCTCTGTAAGATCTGTCAGAAGGGAAGCCAATTGTTCTGAGTTGAGGTCCCTATTAAGTGGTCGACTGTCCCTGCTCGGGGAAACCTCCCCCTGGTCTGAGTTACAAGTAGGCCTCCACGTGGTGTGTGCGCTGTGTATTCTGTCTAACGAGGAGGAAAGTTGGGTTTTTCTAACTTTTAGTCTTGTCTCTGGAGTAGGGACGCCCCCCAGCGGCGTCAATGCTACTGTTCCCATCATTCTATAGTTCCCTGAGCTTATGGCCGTCCCCTCCCCTTCTGTTTCCGCTGCATCTGTCAATATCATTTGTAATTTATTTGCGCTTCCATCAGGCAGAGAATAAGGGGGAGGGGTTTGTGAAATTAACCTACCTAAATCCGGGTAAAGGAGAGAGGAGCGTGTGAGAATAGCAGGATTTAGTTTGGGCTCCGTTTGAGATTTGTGCTCTGAGTTAGGGACAACATTATTTTGCATTGTCCTAAAATATTCGACTCGTTCTGCGACATAGTCCAGAATGTCGCCATCTGTAGGCACCTCCGTGACTTTAACACCATGAGGGAACAGGAGAGTGTTAAATTCATCTGTTTTTATGGGGCTGTGGATTGCCACTGCACCCGGGACATTTTGGTCTGTGACGGGAGGAATTGTAATTCCACTCATTGCGAGGGCAGCATTGTGACAAACCCTCCTCAATCTATCTAGAGCCTGCATCTGTTTCTTCCATTTGCCACGGGCAAACCATCTGGGTTTCTGTTCGTTTAGGTGTGCAATTTGCTTTACAATCTGTCTTTCATATACATTCAATGCTGTGCTCAAATTACCTATAGTGTCGTCATCTCCCACTCTATTCTCCGTTATCATTGTATCGCGTAGAAATCGGAGATCAGTACAAGCCTTTTCTTTAGCTCCCTGTTCGACACCGCTTAAAATCAATCTCTTAATCTGTTCCCACTGTACCCGGTAACTACCTGGAATTTCAGAATCGTTTTTAGCATTCTGTCGTTCCATATTCACTTCGCTTTTATTTATCTGCTTCAATTAATATGTGCACTTCGCTTTTATTTATCTGACTCAATCAATCAACATGTGTTCACATGTATTAATATACTGGGCTATTGTCGTAGTTACTATTAACGCGCTTCCCGTCTTCAATACCGGTCAGCAATGTAATATTTAACCTCAACGCTTGAAGCTAAACTCATATAAGAATGTCAAAGGTGTACTACCCCCTTTCAGCCACTAGATGGCAGCAGCAGACCACAAATGAGCCTCACTCATCCGTGTGCTTCATTGAGATCTATAAATATTGAGTAATTACCATATCACAGAACTCCGGCTCTTAGCTAAAAAGCGTTCGTCTGTGCTGTAAAACCCCTCAGTTTTAGGCGGCGACCCGATCTGAAATATCGGGTTTCCAGGTTCTGTCGTGCGGTACTCAAAACACGCAACCCACAGACTGCACCGTCTCTTACGCCACTGTGGACTAGACTACCACAGATCCGCGCTAAACCGTTCTTATGTACGCCACTCAGGACTTTATCTACCTGTAGATCCGCGACAAACTGTAATCAATATGTAAATATCTATGTACGTCACGCCGGACTAATCTACCTGCGATCAACGACTATGTTTCTAAATATGCATTGTATATCCCATTTAAACTTTAAAAACACTGTGAAACGCCTTCAGACAATCCTAACATTTTAGTGTATTCAATCACAGACAATCGGTTTATACAACAGGAGTCTGAAATACCTTTGAGTCGTGCAGGGCCCTGCGTGATTGTCTGAAGCGTTTAAAAGCGCTTATTCTCGACCCAATCCGGTCGTCTGAATCCTCCTCAGCTCATTCATTATCTTGTACGTCGGGTTCACCATCTGTTAGGATATTATAGTGGATTTACGCACCACGTTTCAAATATCCCCGCGTCCTTCGAGAGCTGTGTTATATGGAAGGAGTTCAGTGCCACCAAGTCAAGAATAATCTACTTTAATGGTAATATCACAATGCACCAGAACTCATTACATTCAATACAAGAATACATACAATAATACAATATACTTGGGAACCCCAGTTACCTTGTGATCACGTCAGCCAGCCAGCAGGAAAGAGAGAGAACTCAGTTGTGTCTTCTGACTATATGCTCAGAAGCAATGGGAGGGATCTCTGATTCCCCTACTTTGATTGGCAGCCCCAATGTCCCCATCCCCCCAAATCTTGAGTTTCTCCATTCTCAGGTGGCAAAAGCATCTGCATACAGTGCAAGTCAACACATGCTGTAACCTCCCCCGCCAAATCCTTTGTCCTCCAACACCACATGGTCTTCTCTGAAGTCACATGTGTTTGCTCCAAAGTCCAGCTCAGTTTTAACCCAATTCATTCTCATTTTTAAACTTATACATTTGGAGCTAACATGAATACATTCAAATATTCCACTGCAATGTAGAGTTGAAATACTCCAAAACAAAATCATCAGAGGGGTCCTTCCCCAGCGTCACCAAACGGCTTGCGCGGTAATACCACCGCCCCGATGGTCCGCTTTTAGTTTCCCATACGGTGCTTGTCAGGATTCTTCTCACTTCTGGCGGCGGGGGGATATCTCCTTCTTCTTCTTCCTTCACATTGAGGGGCAGCGGTGAAAACTCTTCTTTGATCTCGCATGCTGTATGCGTTTCTTTGCTTTTCTTTGCAAATATCTTGTACACCGCTGGTTCCACTATGGTTTCTCGATGCACTACTTCTTCCGATACAGTGGTCGCGTGGAGATCTCTGGAAGACACCAGAGTTAACACAGCCCAATCTGTTGAGGTCAGTGTCGCTTTAACACTGCGGGGTCCATACGTTTTCTCCATTCTTCAGATTGTAGAAATGCAGTTCATTCGCCATATAGTTGAATACATAACCCCAAACATCGCCATTTTTCAGAGTCCATTCTTCATGAAGTTCTTCGGCTGGAGGCGTCTGAAACCGGCACAGATGCTGCATTCGTTTCTTGATTGGCGCTCCGGACTGATGGCTGTAGGTTGTCACAGGGGTCTCACTGATTAAACCCATATCTAGGCATCTCTTGGCCATTTTTCTTTTTTGAAAGGTGACTTGGTGAGTGTAAATGACTGGCTTGTTATTTAGTTTGAGCGTATTTCTTTTTTCACCTATTTCCACCCCTACTTTTAAATGATCTGGTGAGGAGGGCGGGACTTGTTATGTTGAGGGGCAGCGGAGCTCTCTGTAAAAAGTGAGAATCTTTACCAGTCAAACCTTTTGATTATTTTACATTACACGTATGTAGATACTTTATACATATGGCAACGTAAATAGAAGCTTCATTATCTTAGTAATCTGAACTATGATGTACAACTTGACTTAAACTTAGAGAATTAATAAGCTAACTCTTTTATAACCCAACTAAGTAGTTTGTTTTGTGTACGTGTGTTGCAGTCTGAAATGAACTGAGACAAAGATATTATTAGCACATTTAATTAAGGTTGATCACAATCATCAAACAGACGGCACACAACCAGCGGCTCGCTCTGACATATTATACATTCTGTGCTGCAGTCTTTAAGGATGTATCCACTGATATGGCTTCTGCCTTGCAGCCAAACACCATCAGCTTCCGATTGGTTTATATATATATATGGTCTGAAAATAACAATAGCCCTTAATTAACACGAATCATTTAAAAAACCCTACATCTAATTTAGAGAGGACAACTAAAAAAAGTGTAGGGTGGCTGTTTTAAACTCGTGTTGCATTTGACTAGGATGGTCGACTTGACATCCATAACATTTTTCCTTTCTGTACAGATGCAGGACCCTATCTAGCAGATGAACTACGACAGCTTTTGCCGTATGCAGAAATGCCGATGTCCTAACACGTTCTGCATCATCACTCACTGGAGCAGGGCAAAAGCACGGCACATCAGGACCTACTGGGGGACAATTGGGACAAGTTGTTGATCCCTCTGGAGACTCGGATGGCGTAGATGGAGGTTCACACATATTCAGCCAGTCAGTAATATCAATCCCCGCCATATAGCTGTCGAAATCGGGGGTCCAGATTGTTGGAGGGGTTGGTGGCCCTCCAGGCGTTTGCTCCAGGCTGCAACTCGCGGGGGGAGATTTGTTTTTTCTCAGATCCATGTTTAGTGTTTCAACGAATATCATTGAGGCGTTCTCACTTTTAAATGATCTGGAGGGCGAGGGCGGGACTTATTATGTTGAGGGGGTTGCCATGTCTCTGCTTTAAAGAGTCCTTTATCCAGGTTTTTAACGATGCGTCTTTTGCCCCACACAGAGTGAAACTTAGTTATCACTATTAAAACCTAAATAAGCTCTTTTAATGAGTATGAATGACCTCTTTGCAAAACAGATATATCCTTGTCTTAACAGTTCCCCAAAAACTTGAAAAGAAACATTCTTAGCAGACACCGTGTCTTAATCAGCATATAGATTAGCATCCCTTATCTCAACCCCCCACATCAAAGGGGGGGAACTCCAACGTGTGTGTGTGTGTGTGTGTGTGTGTGTGTGTGTTAATTGTTCTTAGAGGCAGGGGGGAGAAGCCTGCTTGACCCAAAGAGGGCACAAGAAAAGTTTGTGCACAGATCTCTGGCTGTAGACGTCTGACCCACACACAGCTGTGGCATTCGTTTCTTGACTGGCTCTTCGAACGGATGGCAGTAAGTTGTCACATTTTGGCAATTTTTCTTTTTTGAAAGGTGACTTGGTAAGTGGAATTACTGTCTTTTATTTAGTTTTGAGCATATTTCTATTTTCATCTAATTCCACCTCCCACAATCTCCTTGCCGGAGGAAGGGGTGGAGAAAAGGGGGGAGAGGCCGGGGCACACTGAGCGGACCAGACATCATAACTTCAAAGAGACTACCTTAATCGACACATCAAAGAATTAGACAACAAAACATGTCTCACTCATAAAAATACCTAGATTAACATCACAGGCTCATAACATCAAAGGCTAATTAGATTAGATAACCCCTGAGGGACCAGACAGCATAACTTCAAAGAGACTACCTTAATCGACACATCAAAGAATTAGACAACAAAACATGTCTCACTCATACAAATACCTAGATTAACATCAAAGGGGAAAACATCAAAGGCTAATTAGATTAGATAACCCCTGAGGGACCAGACAGCATAACTTCAAAGAGACTACCTTAATCAACACATCAAAGAATTAGACAACAAAGGCATTCCACAGGGGGGCTTTTCACACCTACCCGTTATAACACATCACCCCTCACATCAAAGGGTCTCAAACAATGGGAGGCGGGACATAGCTCTGATAAAAGGCTCTCGACCAATGGGAGGCGAGGGGAGGCGGGACTTAGCTCATTTGCATAATTGGGGGCGTGTCACCTGTCACTTTTTCATGCATACTAATGAGACGAAAGCGGCATGGTTAATACTACTGATCTCTGTCAGCATGTTGTTCTGCATACAGCCTTGTTGTTGATTCAGCTTCTTGTCCATCAGGAGAATGAAGAGTTCTGCGGAGGCCTTGTGCGTCATCCAGATCAGGAGGGTCGGGGGCTCTGTACTTGAGAACCAGAGGGAAAGTCCAGGTCGCGGTCCAGTTTATCTAGAAGGACTCTAGCACACTGAGGTTTAATTAATCCACCCCCCTGTTCTAGTTTATTTTTCTGATTTTCCCTGATCATAGCCTCTGTATTCCATTTGACAAATGCCTTTAGTCCATAGGCGGAGTTTGACATTTGCGCTTGGGGGGGCAAACCTTTTTTACTGACGTCAGTACACAGTTTCAACTATTGCGTGGGGTGCTACGGATACAGTAGCAATAAAGCCAGCGCTCACCGCACTGAGTATGACTTTTCCACATACGAACACAACTCGTCCCGTCATGCACACCTCATGCCCGCCGTACACACACACTCATATGGAGGGGCGGTCTCTCCCCCCAACAACAGTGCATTACATAACTGTAAAACGTATCATAACTGTGCACATCTTATACTTATTTGCAGTGGCGTTTCTATATGTACAAAAGTGGTGGGGCACAAAAAAACTATTTCTATATAAGCTTCTGCAGTGAGGTTCATGGCTGGTGAGGCACTGGCACTGACTCTTCAGGTTTACAAATATTATATTTTGACCTAAATCAAAATATAACATTATTTTCAAAAGCCTCTTTAGTCTGATGCTTCAATTAATTTTAAACAGACAGTTTAACGGAAGGATACCCAAAAAATGTAATTTTATCATTTAAATATTGAATTGTTCTCTCTTAGTAAGATCCCATTTTCAATAAAATTGCGGTCTTACCTTGACTTGAAGATTAAGTCCATATGCCTATCCTTCTGGACAAAAATCTCTTACTTTTGTAAAAGTCCTCCTTATCTTCTTGTAGTTTCAAAAGTCTATCATAAATCTAAATGATGGATTTATGATTCGAAAATTATAAAAGTAGGGTAGACATGTGGATATTATCCGGCTGAACAAAACGTGCATTTATCTAACAGCTACGTTTCCCACAGACCTTATTTGGAGCTATTTTCTAAAATCCTATGGATAAATCTCATTGCTTTTTTGTGGAGGGAAGCCATGCGCAGCTTACTTCCTGGTTTTAGGACGCGTCTCTCTCCTCCTCTTCACCTGCTCTTCACACACCATACTTTCTGCTGCACACGTACTTACAGCCAATCAGCTCTGAATTATGTGAGATGACGCATGGTGGGGATGGCAGCTCTATGCCCCTATGGTCATTATTTTTTGCCACACACATTAAATAGGAAAATATTCTGAGCATGCGCAGTGTAGTTTTTACAGTCACCGTTCACTCACAGAGAGAGGGAGGGGCATGATCGGGTTTTGTCCCACATGGCTCGAAACAGCTCAATAGGCACACACTGTAGACACTAATTAGAAGAACACATACTAAAACAGCAATGTACAGACGAATCAGATGATTAAACATGATCTTAAAATATATTTTATATATATTTTAATTTATTTTTTGCATTTTGTTGTAATCATTATTTTAATACATTCTGCTGATACTAGGTGGAGCTGTGCCAGGCTAATGACCAGTCGCCACTGCTTATTTGATAACTGCTATATCCCTTGGTTACTTGAACACGCTACAATATTATTAACAGTGTCCTACCTTATTAAAATATTGATAAACAAATTATTTGTATTGAAGCAGTTTTCGACGTAGTAATGCTGTAACATATTTCAGCCACTAGGGGGCAGTAGGCAAACCTCAAGACCTACAAAGAACAGTTGGGTGTCGCAGCTACCCCCCTAGAGCAAATGTCTTCCGTTGTCCCTGTCTTTCCTGTAGTGTCATACAACCCCCTTGTCCAAACACATCTGTTTAAACACACGCACACATTTACATGACATTCTCAGGATGCAGCAGTTTACATTTCATTAGGATTACACTGTATTAAGCTTTAATACTGTACCATAAATGCCATAACAGATCACATTCCATGCACTACTCATGTGGTTAAGACTTTTTGTTTTATTTGGTGTTTTAAGTTGAAAACATGGAAAAACTCAGCAGACACAGTCAGGGCCGTATCAAGGTTTTCCGAAATACCGAGGTCCAAACATGTTAGGGGGGGTCGGGGGATACCCCCCCGAGATTTTTGGGATTTTCATGATCTAGTTAGGTGCTTTTTAAGTCCTCTGGGGGGTCACAAATTGGATAATATATTGATTTCAAACCATGTCAGTGGGCTGACATGTCAGCATAAATTATTTTTGAAAGTGTAATGCATAAGAATCAGTCGATTGTTACTATTAATGATCTGGACATGCAGAAGAGGCTAAAATGATCACAAAACATTGTCAACATTCATTTTCCATGTCCCTCTCCTTTCCATAACCTGCCCTCTCTTCCATCTTCTTTACTCTCTCTGTCCTCTATGCTTTCTCTTTGTTCAATCTTTCCCTCGTTGTTCACTTTTTGCTCCTCCTCCTCACTTGTCGCTTCTGCCAGTGAATTAAAAGCAATTCAGCAATTTAGTTCATTTCACTTGTTTATTTGCATTTTTTTCTTATTTAAATATGTTTTGTTTGATTCTCAAAAGAGAACAAAGATGTAAGCAAATGGTGTTTTATACAATTGTATGTTATTATGACATCATAACTGCAATAGATATATGTTGTTTTAAAATTATGCCTATTGTAAATGAAGACTATTGTTATAGATATATAGATAGATAAATAGATGGCCTACATTCTTTTGTGTGACTGTACCTGCAGTTCCTCCCTGACTTCCATCACTTTCTCTCTCTCTCTCTCTTTCTCTCTGCCTGTCCTGTCTCTTCCTTACCAAAGCTGAGCTTCGACTGACGTAGTCTTTTCATTATATCTGAGTCAGTGTAAAAAGAAAATAATACAATGTTATATCTTCAATGTTTTACTCAAATTGAAATGACAGAAAAGCATTACAACGTTGGTTAAAAGGTAATCCTTCTGACATTGGATGAATGTAATTCACGTTAGCTCTCTAGCTAGTTTATTCACGCAATTTAAACCAAAGTATAGCCTATAGCTGCAATGTAAGTTAGTGTGCATGTTGTCGGACGTCCACTGACTAACATAGAGTGTTCACACAGGATCTGCTGGTCATATGATGTCCTCTGAGAAGCAGAAACACAAGCAGCCCGCTGGACTCAGGTCTCTAGATACCTCATCACTACTTCGCTGCTCCGGTACAAGCATGGATGTATAAGGGTACAAGTCCGAGCTGCGGTGGTTTGTTGATAATTGTCGTCTTCTTCTGTTTGCTTTAACCGAGGCTACGTAGTTATGCAGCGCCCCCATCGTCAGTAAATGGAAGTACTGCAAAGAACCCCGTTTAGTGCAATTATTTCACAAGTTTTGTATACACAGCTCGACAAATATTACAGAGGTCCGGACCTCGGTGGCCTCAATGGTGGATACGGCAATGGACATAGTCCAATCATTCTTCCCATTCTCTCTGTCTCATTTGCAGTATTACCCTCTGCCATGACACACTACAGTACACTCCATGAGTTCAGTGCCGGTGCATTGTGAGGGACATCACTCATTAGCACTTCTGACGGTAAGCACTTGGAAGCTCATGTTCGGAGCTAAAGAGGGAACTGAGATATACAATCAAGCATATTTGAAACATGTGGGACACCGTTCATACACACTGATGGTGGAGCCCAAAGAGAACTGCCTCCACCACACACACACCCCATCTGTGGCTTCACAAGTTTCCTTCTGGCTGAAGACCTTTGTACGTGATTGAATACACTCTGTGGATACTGGTAAAAACAAAAATGATAGATCCAGCTCATTATCCGGTTTTTGCTGCTCCCCCTGTATGATAGGCCTGTGTAGATAAATGTCTGCTGGCACACAGGAAGTCCTATCGTCTGTTTTGGACTAATAAAAGAAGATGTCTCTCACTTGAGAGCCTTCAGACAGGGTTGGATACCCACCCCAGCGTAGGGGGTACTTCAGCTAAACCTTCAGTGGGCTGATGCTGCTGCACCCTGTCACAAAGTGGTGCAGTGATGATGTATGTGTGTAGGAATCAGGGAGTGAGCATCAGAAGGTCTCCCTCGACAAAAAGTCCTGGGACTTTTCCATCAGCTTTTAGAATATTGCAGAATATAAGATCTGTGGCAAACACACGTTTTTCAGCAGGATAATCTCTACATTTTAAAAACTCTTTATGATTTTTGAAGCACAAATGCAATCGGCAGATGTTAAAAGCTAACAATAGGCTATAAACAAGCTTCATGCCGGTCACATGGCTCATACCTGCCAACCCTACCGATGTGGGCGGTAGTCTACCGCTTTTGACCTGTTTCTACCGCCTACCGACTTAGCTGGCTTTCCCTACCGATTTTCAATCTTCCCAAACTATAGCAAATTAAAATGACACTACATAGACACTGGACTCGACTTTTGGCGTACACCGTTTGCAGCGTGTCTGTGATCGCATCATACAAACAGTCCTCTGTGTCCTCCTTCTTCTGCACCCCCGGGGCTGATGGGTAATCACTCCCAAATGAGTGAGGGAACAGAGACGAGGCATTTGAGTCCTGCAGGATTTCCCCGTTAATATCAGTGTCTCGAAAACACATGTTGGCGAATGAAAGAGATACAGTGTTTGGTCTTTTCCAGAAGCATCCTTCACCTACAGTGTCTCAACTGAAAGAGGACCACAAACACACACAAAATATAATAACATTTTGAGATTTGGGGATATTTATCTCCCATTCTTTCACACCAAACATGTCGTTAATGTCTCTGTTTAGTGAACTACAGCAATCTGAAAGCCTGTACATTATTTATATCACACTTTATCAGTAGACAAATGCAGGAAATTACTTTTTTAATGCAGTATTTTCTGATTTATGGCGCAAAACACAAAGATATTTCGCTCTGTGCAAACCTTTGACTCTAATATGTCAACAACATGAAACAAGAATATGAACCTGGCTCTATCCAATGTTCACACAAGAGTTCTACATCCTGACACATCCTTCATCTACACTGTCTCAACTGAAAGAGGACCAGAAGCACATTACAAATATAATAAAATGTGGAGACTTTGGGATATTTATCTTCCATTCGTTTACTTTTCGGGCATTTTACAGACCACACATGTCGTTGATGTCACTGTTTACCAAACTAACACTTTTTCTGAAAAATGCATAAAATGATGCAATATATTAAATACATGGTTTATACATGTAATTACTGGGGTTCCATTTCTTCTGATTACCTAATTTGGGCGTGCACATTTGCCACGTGCAAACATACCTCTTTTGGATTTGGAAAGGTTGGCATGTATGCATGGCTGCGAGTCACCATGCTAAACTAAAGGCGGCTAATGTTTGATGTGATGATGTTTAGTAGTTTCATTTAGTCACCTGATTGCAACCACTGTTTTTAACA
The DNA here is from genome assembly GCA_902827135.1 of Harpagifer antarcticus. Lineage (NCBI taxonomy): Eukaryota > Metazoa > Chordata > Actinopteri > Perciformes > Harpagiferidae > Harpagifer > Harpagifer antarcticus. Next base: position 2,545,252 of record CADEHL010000883.1, on the reverse strand, counting down.
CACATAAAAGCTTCCAACATTTACCAGTGGGGTATTCACTGATGTATTTTATGTCGTCGAACAAAGTATGAACATTTCTTAAGCGTCAGACTAAAAATGTGACCCAAAAAAGTTGACTTTGAGACGTGGGAACCTGCCGTGAAACTAATTCCCTGGTTTTAGGACTCTTTCTTGCACCACTCTATTCAGCCTACAAGTATCAAAAATGGGAAACAGCTTTAGAAAATAAGGCTGGTGTTATTCCAAATTATTCTTATTGTCCCAAAAAGCGATATCAACACTGCCTTAGTCCACAACTCAATACACTCTGGTTCCTTCTGAAGACATAAATATATATATTACAAAAGCTCACAAATATATAGTTTATTATTTTCAAAGAACTGAACACATTAGTTATTTTTCAAACAGGAGGAAATAGTGCATTTGTTGGGGACTGCAGTATTTTCAGCAGCGGATTAATCCACTCTTGCTGCTCTGGTCGAGCCTCTTACAGTTTTGTGACCAACATTAGCGCTCTATGGCACAGAGAAATAAGATATTCAGTATCAGGTGTTGGATACACACACAATACTTGTTAGTGGATACATTCATTGTTGGTTTGGGTCTGCACATGGGATTTGTTGACAATAAGAAAAATGTAGAATGTCACCAACCGTATCATTTAACAGGGTTGTTAGCATAGGCAGTGATAGCCTCCATGGCTGAACAGACAGAAAAGGGCATCACCTGCAGAAAGTCAACCAACAAAACAATCCCAGGCTCAAGACATCTCGCTACTGGCCGCTCAGTTCAAATTGGCAAACCCTTTGTGGCTAGGTGGTACTAAAGCAGAACAGCAATGACGGCCTGGTCACACCAGAAAGGGCTCAGCTAAATGTATTGCAAGCCACATTTAAATGAGTTTATCTTGCAGCTTGGTGATGCAGTAACTGTCTACAGGAGGATTTACCAAGCTCCTATAGCTGTTGCCAATATGCCAAGGTGGAAACAGTAGGGCTGCAACAAAAATAATGTGTGTTGTTGCAAGCCTTTGCCTAAGTATATATAAAAAGTGTAACAGAGCTAACAAGCTATGATAGCCTCTTTTTTCTTTTGACAATCTGAACTTCATTTCCTTCAAAGATCAGCGTGTCAACACAATTCACTATTTGTTAATGCTTGATTTCACTAAACTTGAACTCCTAACCCTGCGAGCTATTCCGCAAATGTTGCAGCTTCTATTTCTAAATCCTGCCAGTACAGTGTGTGGTGTATGGGCTCAGCATTGAGATTTTGGTGTCACTGGTTCCCTGGTTTCCCTTTGAGCTTGACAGCAGCAGAGGTTTGAATACGGCTGGGCGGCTGAGGGGCAGAGGAAACACAACCCCAACCTCATGGGACTGAGAAAGTAAAAGGCACTTCAAAAAATTATTACAAATTCCAGTGTAACTAGATAGACTATATATAGATATATACTGTATGTATACACAGGCATTGTCATATATACGAAGGAATGCAAAGACAGAGTATAAACACTTGACTTTAAATACATATATATACTGTGCATATATATATATACATATATACGTTGAATATCATAATATATAGGTAACATTTATTGATCGTAGCTGGCAATAATAGTAGCTTGAAAAAGATGGGGAGAGATGTGATAAAGCGCATTGTGGTTTTTAGGTTTGTTGAGGTTTTCGTGAGGGCAAAACTTGTGGCAATACGTTTCAGTTGCTGTGCACGAACTGAAGAGTTGCATAGGCAAGAAAACAAGTGGTAACTGATTACTCAGTTTACCCTTTAAAAGTGGTAAAGAATAAAGAAACCATTAGATAAACGTAAAAAGTTAAGTGAGGACAGTGTTCCTATCCAAATGGATAGTGAGATTGCTTAAACTTCTGTGAATCAAAAATAAAAGTTTTTGTCCTTTAATATCAAAGAAGCAAGAGTCAGTTCAGTCAGCAGCTTATTGTGCAGGGCATGATGGCATGGATGTGTTCTGGACTGCAGCTGCAGTGCATGAACTGTCCTGGACAGCTACAGCTGGGTGTCCTGGTACTGGAAGGAGTTGGCGGTGTAGTATTCAGGCGCTGCCGCCTCCTCCACATCCTCCTCGCTGGGGCAGAAGGGACGCCCCTCCCTGGAGGACGGAGGAGTCTGGGGTCCAGGACGGGAGCTGGACCTGGAGGGACAGACAACAGCTGTGTTGAGTCCTGCACTCATAAAATCAACTTTATGTAGTTGCTGATTCTGATTTCACAACATCTGTCCACCACTTCAGACATAAATGTCTCAACAACTATTGGATGAATTGCGATAAAAGGTGTACAGGCGTTCATAGTTCCCACATGATGAATCTCAGTGACTTCACTGATCCCTGATCCCCATGTAAGAGCCACTTTAACACATATTCATGTCTGGGACATTTTTTTTATTTAGATGAAATATTCTTTGAATGTCCCCTGGGTGCTGTCGAGGTGCCCTTGAGCAAGGCACCTGTTGCAGCGCGGTGTGCTTGGATCAGCCGGAAGCCAGAAAGCTGATCAGAATCAGGTAATGAGTCACTAAATAAAAGCAGGTAACCTGGTTCTGGTCTCTTGCAGTAAGCTGGGTCCTGAGAGGGGTACATGGAGCCCCCTCAAGAAATAGAGGACGGCTATATTGTTTATTATTTTGTGTGGACTATCTCAGTTGCTGCCACATGGCTATTTCTAATAACTTTGTTTGGTTTGCACAACTCGCACTCTCCTTCTGTCATGATCATGCATTAAACAAAACAGCATTTGTAAACTATACTTACTATTCTGTAGCCTAGCTTTAAATTTAAGAGGACTTTTGAAACTAAATATCTTGATTTCTTCTTTTCTAAGGTCACATTATTCCATGGTCTTACATCATAGACTTCATTTTTAACAGGAAACTAGTAATTGTAACATTTTAAATAAATGTTTAATATAACCCTCTGAACCGGGTCATCATGCTGTAGAAGCTGCAAGGAAATGTGTATTTCCTATTCTTAGGCCTTAATTATATTGAGGGTAGTATTCTGTGAAACATTACAATGTATGCTCACTTTCCATTTGACATCCAGATAAAGTTATTTAGATAACTTGATGAACTATCAGTGGACTATAAATCGGTAAATCAATATATGTATTCGAATAGGTCTAAAATTAAAGTTGAAGCCATTTATTGATATTTATTTTCTCTTGTTTATTATTTGCATTGCATTTGATATTGAGGTAATCAGGTTACAGTACTTTATATTGTACAGCCTCTGTGGCTGTGGTATCGGGGGAAGTGGGAGGTTACACTGACACGCAGACAGCCACTCACAGCGAGGCGTATGGCAGTAGTGAGCCTACCCGATAGGCTGCGGGCGGCTGTGCTCCAGCTTGGCCGCCTTCAGAGGAACGGCGTAGATGTCGGGGTGCTTCTGAGCCATTTCCATCTGCAAACACAGATCGGTGTATTAAAGCTTGAAATGACCGGGATCCAAACTAAAGTGGAGCTTCTACCTACAAAACTACTCTACTGAAATAGACAGACACTAGTGGTGTAACGGTACACGTACCGAAATTATTCGGTACGGGCCCTTCGGTTCGGTACACGTGTGTACCGAAGTGTACCGAACGAAAATAACGTTAAACGTAAAAAATTGAGAAGATGAACAACTTCTTGGAAGTAATCTCAGGTGCTGCGTCACAGCCATAGACTGTATGGTCGCAGCATTCAGAGTAATTTGCTCACATTGTGTTCAACGCGTCATAGAGCGAGCAAGTCATTTCATTGGACGAGAGGCATACTATGAGAGCTGGTCAGAGGGATGCGTTCATATGTAGTCAGTAATTTGAGGAACTGTCGAAATGGCGAACGTAGATAAAGTTGAGCTCGAAAATCCTCCAGCATCATTGAAGTCTCCGGTTTGGGAACATTTTGGTTTCGCAGTTACGTACAAGGATGACGGACAAAGACAGGTGGACCGAACCAAAGCTGTTTGTCGGCATTGTTCAACTAACATTGGTTACGCGGCTGGCAATACATCAAACTTGCACACTCATTTGAAAAGGCATCACCCGAATGTGAATATCACCGGTACCAAAAGACTGAAGTGCAAACCCAACTCCCACTAGCATTTAAGCCTCCACCACTCGCAAAAAGTTCAGACCGAGCCAAAGCTATTACAAACGCCAAATATCCTTATGTTGCCATGTTAGCAAAGCGCTACCTGGCTGTATCTGCTACCTCTGTCCCTAGCGAGAGGGTGTTCTCCACAGCAGGAGACATTGTTAGTGCCAGCAGATCTGCCCTTTCGGCAAGCAATGTGGACAAGTTCATTTTTCTTTAAAAAACATGAAAATACAATGACAAGCAAGTCATAATGTCAAACTGGCTGCTTAGGTACTAGTACAGTACAGTTCAAATACAGATTATTTCAGTTCATCGAAAAGCTGCACCTTAATGTTTATTTTATTATATTTTGTATTTATTTGAGTGAATATTCATAGTTTAATAATAATTAAAAACCCAAAACTAATAGTTTATGTTTTGTGAGTACTAGTACAGTAAAGTTCAAATACAGATTATTTCAGTTCATCGAAATGCTGCACCTTAATGTTTAATTTATTATATTTTGTATTTACTCGAGTGAATACATTATTCACAGTTTAATAATAATTAAAAAAAAATATGTTATGTTTTGTGATAATTTTTTCTGCTGTACCGAAAACGTACCGAACCGAACCGTGACATAAAAACCGAGGTACCTACCGAACCGAAATGTTTGTGAACCGTTACACCCCTAACAGACAACAGTCTATTCTTGATGAGATGTTGAGTTATAATTACACGATACATGAGTGATAATCAAGACATTTATTTGTCTTTGGTAAATGAAACGTACAATATACAATACAGCTTTATGTGTACAGCACTTTCAAACCTCCAGACCAAAGTGCTGTACAGAGAAATACCTCATTAAATAAAATACAAAAATCACTTTTGTACTTTTACTACAAAATCCATGTATTATTTACTAACTTAGTTTTAAAAGGTGCTATATAAGATTTGTATGATGTTATTCTTGAGAATAGGTGTAACTAAAGTCTGATTTAAGAGTTGATTATATTTCACATTATCAATCCAAATCTGTAAAATAACTAAAGGTATTAAATAAATGCAGAGGAGTAAAAGTACACGATTTACCTCTGAATTGTAGTTCAGGTCGTTGTTGTAGTGTAGTAGAAGTAAGAAGTAGCAAAACATTTAAATATTCAAGCAAAGTACAAGTCTCTCAATATTGTACATTAGTACAGTATTTGAGTAAATGTACTTGGTTAGTTTACACCAATGCGTGTAAATCGCCTCCTGATACTACAGCTGGCCAATAGGAACAAAGAGCTCTGCCCACCCTGGCACTCTGCGCCTCCTGCAGCTCCAGGATCCTCTGGGCCCGGGCGAAGTGATCCATCTTTTCGAAGGCCTTGATCTTCCCATAGAAGGACCTGAGGGAGGGGTCCTCCCCATGGCTGTCTTGCGCCGCCTCCTCCTGCTGCCTGCAGGCTGCCAGGGCACCGGAAAGAGCCCCGGGGGGGTGCACTGTAGCCTCTGCAGTGCCCCCACAACTGCTGGACCTAAGAAATGGGGGGGGTTGAGGCGCTCCCACAGGCCACATTTTGCTGCAGGAGTTAAAGTGGTGAGGCGGAGGCAGGGGCAGCGGGCCGGAGGAAGCTGCTGAACGGGGGATGAGTGGGGGTGGGTCATTGTTGCTGCTGGCCGGGCTGCTGCTGGAGGGAGAATCGTAACTTCTGCTGGAGCTGGGGGGTGGAGGGTGGTGCTGACGGTGGTGATGGTGTGGGTTAATTGATCCTGATAAAGTGGCTGGATCGTCCCTCAGAGACAGTTTCACCTGGAGAAAAAGCATTAGAGCCAGAGCAGATACTCAGTGTTAGTGGTGGTAAAAATCCGACGTTTATAAAAGACAATAGAAACCAAGCAGAAACGTCATAATGCAGCCATACTGAGACTAGAGGCACTCAAACAATATGAGCTCCTTAGCTTTTAGTCATTCTCCATCTCGACCACAGCAGGTGGACATACTGAGGGCTAAACTATTCTGTCAAGCTTATTGGATTGTGTATCCAAAATATTTTCCTTGATTTTGATTTAGGTCAGCAAGAAAGGGAATGCTTATCCCAGGTGTACCAGGAACACCTGAGGAAATGTATGAGGTGCTCGATGATGGTAATTAGGGATGCTCCGATCGCCAATTTCGGGGCCGATCGCCGGAATCAGTATCGGCCGTTACCGATCAAGTGGGCGGGGCCTAAATGGAAGATTTAAACATCACTTTAAATCTTCCATTTAAAGTGATGTTTAAAACTCAGTTAATGGGGCTCATTAACTGGAGCTTCCACAAACAACAATCAACTTAATTATTACATTAAAATGATGTGCATTATTCAAGTTTACATTCACTTTGGATAATAACACGGGAGAAATTAGCGGAAGCGCTCTCTTTTCCTCCCTCCCCCCTCTCTCCCCCTCTCCTGACAGCCTGTCAGTATCTCATGCAGCTCACTTATCCAGTAATGAGTGACCCGACAATGAAGAATACATATATTTATAATAACTAGTTTAGCTTGTTCCAGAGGTAGATAAAATAGCTAAGTGTGTTAGGTCTAACTCTTACGGTACGTCCACACAGCAGCTTTTCAAAAAGCTTGAAAATCTTGGAGCTGGGTGTTTCATTTGAACCCACAGTATAAACACACTGTAAACGATTTCCAGCCAACATAAATGTCAATATAAAAAAGTGTACTCGTGTCAATAACGTTTTTTTTAAAACACAACTGCTTCCGAGGTCGGTCTTATTTCTTAAGGTGGACTGAACCATGAGTGTGGAGTAACGTTGTATCTTTCATTTAAATGAACTGTAACCTTCACCCAGGTATGTAACAGCTGTTCTCAAATGAACACGTGAAGTAAAGTTTAATATTTATAGTTTTATAGATTTATAATGAGTTATAATGAGAGGTGATCAACGTGAATGCTCAGGTTCCACCTTAACACGCAGACACGTTGCTTCACCATGAGCAGAAACCTTTATATATACAGTCTATGGCAGAAACACTGAAACTCTTGTTAAGTTTCTCCATCGTTGTGTACAAACTGGATAAAACGCGGGCTTTTTGTTGTTGTTCAGGAGTTGATACTGTCTCTGCCGCCGCCTCGACGTAAGCGTGACGTATGCGGTGCTTTTGCTCTGACCGGACAATTTTTTGGTGGCTTGAAACAAACCGGATTCCGGAGCTAAGAGGCTGCTCCGCTGCGGTGTGAACACGAAAACCCGGTGCTTTTCAAGCTCCAGCTCCGAACCGACCCTGAAACACAGTTGGTGTGAATGAGGTAATACTGCCTGTGCTGCAGCACCTCTTTTCCCCCTCACTAGCCAATAGAAGCACGAGTGATACATATGTCACTATCTAGTTTTACACCCACTAATTTCCCTGGATAAGTGATTAATCCAGTTAATGTCCAACAAATAGCTAAAATACCTTGTTTGACCAACAGTCCAAAACCCAAACAAAGAAAGTATCTTCTTATCCAGGGAGGTTGTGGCTCAGTGGGTAGTGCGCTGATCTTCGGATCACAGGGGCACTGGTTTGAATCCCGCTGCAGGCAACATTCCGCTGTTTCCCTGGACAAGACACTTCACCCCAAATTGTTCTTGTGGGGGTTGCCCACAGTATTGAGTATGTAAGTCGCTTTGGATAAAAGTGTCTAACAAGTGACATGTAATGTAATGTAATCCTCACAGTTGGATTGTATTGCTTTAGGACGCAGAAGCGTGTTTCCTGAGGTGTGTGTGTTCCCACTGTGCATATATACTGTGTGTGTCTTACCTTGCCATCTGGTGAGAAGACAGGTGGAGGACTGGACCTGCTGAGGACTTCACGGCTGCTCAGTTTCCTTAAGCGACTCCGGATGTCTGGACTGTACCTGCGCAAGATCTACACGCACAAACACATAAGAATTCATAAAAAAAGGATGTATTAAGACTTTTGTTGGTAATTTTGGTGTATTTATGTGTGTCCATAATAACTGTGGACATATAATTACAATAGAGAATGCAATACATTGAAGGTACGGACTTTGTATTCACTGGTTAACTATAGAGCAGCTGTACAGAAGCTACTGGAGCTGCATTCTCCTGTCCGCACTGCAGGTGGCAGCAGCATATTAAAGGCAACAAATACATATCATCATAAAGCCCTTAACACTTTGCCAACACAGTGAAGTAGAGCTGAAGATACAAAGAATTAAGAAGATCAATGCATGACTATGTTGATGAATAACAAGTCATTTGAACAGGGACAATGAGTGAGCCTGATGTCAGCTAAACATTGGAGCGGTGAGGCTGTATCCATAGGCGGCGCGTGAGGCTCAGGTTTGGGAAGGCTAAATAACTTGTTTTTACCTGACGCTGCCCGCCTCCGGCGTCTATAGAAAAGAGATCAACTCAGTGAAAGCACCGCCTGCTGACCAATCAGAGCTCAGTGTGCGGAGTTTAAATCTATCAAGTCATATTACAGGATAAAGGAAATACAGTTTAAACTGCTGTATGCAGAGAAGACGCCGACGTGTCGGACTTATCATTCATATCACACTGATATCACATCATCAATCAGATCATCGATCATATAATATCACAATATTTCCTTATCTGAGTCAGCTTCTCGAGCCGTACCTTACAGTGTCACATACTGTATGCAGAAGTATTATTTTAAGCAACACATTAAGTTGACGAAACACTCAACTCAAATGTAATTAAAGTCAGATCCACTAGTGTCGATGGGGCAGTGATATCATAAAACTGTTGTACGCTTTCAAACACTCTGTAGTTATTTTTTAACCAGTTGTTCTATATTCACCTTGCAGGTGCAACTATGTGGCTTGTATCCTGGATTATATGTTTAAATCATGGATGTTTAAAGTTCATATTTGTCTAATATTAGTTTACTTTTCATTAATGAAGTATGACGCTGGGCTGTCAGTACACTTGTCCCTGTTTTTGATTGGTCAAATGTTGCTAACCCCGCCCCTTTCACGTGAATGCGCTCTCAGCTGGTGAGAGAAACCCTGGCTTGATTTACGGAGTTGATAACCAGCGTCGTAGGACCGCTTAGCGAGATCTCGTTTGTTAGGGTTAGTTAAGATAACTCAAACATATCCAGGGTCTGTTGAACTGGCTTCGTAGTACAGGGCACAGGTGGCTGCATAGTAGCGCTAATGTCAAAGACACAAACATTATATTTTTATTTTACCAGGATGCAGTGACACAAATATTTGGGAAGGCTTAGCCTTCCCTAGCCTACAGTACCCGCCACCCCTGGCTGTATCCCTCCGCCGGACTAAGGAGGGCTAATGATGAGCAGAGGGGAGAGTAGCATTTACTCCAGCACTGTATTTAGGTCAGTGCTCACGTTGAATCCCAAATGTTAACTACCCAGCCTGAAGTCATGCTGCAGGTACAGACCCCTGATCAGCTGACAGAGGATCTGTCGAGGTAAATATCCCTTCTCCTGAATATGTTTGTCCCATGAATATGAGCAATATCAGGTATCCTGTACTATTTTGTATCCTTTGTTTCTTTCTTTTTTATATATTATATTTGTTATTTATTCAGTAAATATATTCTGTATGAATAAATATGAATAAAATAATAATAATATTGTTTTAAATATATGTATTTTCTCATGCTGAAATGTATCCACTTTTTTTCACTTTAACTTCAACAATGCCTTGTTTGAGAGGACATATTAAGGTAATTGTCAGGTTTCAATTTGAATGTAGTGCTTCCACTGTGTCCGTTTAAAACACACAAAAAGTTAGAGGACATTTCATACAAATGATTCTGCTAGAAGCCCATGGAAACCTAGGGTATACTAGTAGAGGTTTAAGTACATCAAAGTTGTACTGCAAACCTTATTTCACTTTTTTCAATAGTATAAAAGGGAAATAAGCCACTCCCTTGGATGTTAAATATCAATATGGCTTTATTAATCATGTCTGATCTTTGGTGTTGTCAAAAGACAAAATGAAGTCATCTTTAAAATATTACATTTGTGACTGTTAAGACTATGTAAACTAGACCGATAAGTGTGTGTGTGTGTGTGTGTGTGTGTGTGTGTGTGTGCGCATGTGCGTGTGTGTCTGACCTCCTCAGCTGTGACGGGTTCAGACGAGCGGCTGATGGCTGAGATGTGCATCATCTCCACATCCGGCTCGTTGTCGGTGTAGGTCCCGCCCTCGTCGGCGGTGTCTTCGAGGTCAGAGGTCAGCCGGCTGTCCATGCTGAGGTAGTCAGCGGACATGGCGGACAGGAAGGACAGACGCTCCATGTCCTGGCAGTCCAGATCACTCTCTACTACCTCCAGCTAGAAGAGACACATGATGGATCTTGGGTGCACAGGAAGGAAGGATGGACAGACGGAGAGCACGAGAACAAGAGAGAAGAAAGAAAGACAAACAGAGCCGAGCTGTAGCACTACTGGCAGGAAGTAGGAAGACACACAGTGAGCATGCTCAGAGCACACACAGGTGGCTGCTATGCAGGTGACAGGAAGATAGTAGGTCCACAGACTCCTGCCACTGAAGAACAACTGAGAAACCACCGGGCTGAAACTAATGCAGTCACAACAGTCCTGTAACGCTCCCTCAGTGTGAGCTGGAGCTGCTATAGGATCACTCATCACGAGGAGGATGTAGTCTGTGTTACTGGAAGAGCTTGTATTTAAATGTCCTCTATCATTCAAATGTAACTAACAACAGGGAAATCACGGGTCCAGCGTTCCATTTTTTATAAATCTATTAGTATATGTATTTATTATTAGTTAAGAAAAGTAATACATGTTGATTTGAGAAGTAAAATAAATATGCATCAGGGTAGAGTTGTCAGTTGAATCCCTTTTGCCATGCTCTAGCAAAGCTCCTGATTTTATTTTTATTTTAAATTATATTTCTTTACATTGTTTTTGAAACGTTTTTGTCTTTGCTAAGTCTGTTGTCCAGTCCAGGAAAGCTGAGATGTTACATTCTACATATTTGTACAAGGGACTGAGGCTAAAGCCATATCTACATTTCACCAAAACCACATTTTTAAAAACAAACATTTCTGATTAAATCCGGATAATTTGAAAGATGCGTAAATAGCATGGATATGACTAAATGGGCTTTTAGTTACCTTGATATCACTGACTGGTGTTCACCGCAGAGGCGTGTGTTGGTGTGCCTGTATATCTATCTTTGTGAGAACCTGTTTGAATTGTAGACCTTCAAAGTGAGGACATTGTGACTGGTTCTTCAAAGGTCTTCCTCTTTGATCTTCATTTTAGAATGAAGATCAGGGTTAGGGGAGGGGTCATCAACCTTAACTATCAAAAGAGCCACTTTCCCTTCTGCCACCAAATAAAGTTTGTGGAGAGCCGCTTAACAGATTTTAAAAGAAAGATATATAAAAAACGAGTTTGTTGCATCTGTTAAATATTGAAAGTGTATTGTTTTCTGGTTTGCTAATTTCTCAGAATATATCAAGCAAAGGCAAAGGAATCTATACAAACAGAATTAAACTCTCGGTTTCATTTGTGACTTTTTTGGACTGATCAATGGTCAGATTTCCAAGGCCGGGCGTCTTTAACTCAGAATTATTGAACAGAGGTTAGGGGCTAGGGAATGTATTTTGTCAATGTCTGTCCTCACAAAGACAGAAGTACAGGTGTGCCTGTATTGTGTTTGTTTGTGTTTGCTTACCTTGCCGTCAGAAACCCACACCGCTTGCATCTGCTGTCCTCTGATGGAGTCTTTGACGCTGCCGTACCAGGCGTCGTTGGCTGAGTTCAGATCAACGGTGGCTGAATGAGAAAACCATCCAACCTCAGCATTAACATAAACATAAATAAATAATGACACATATATGTACAAAATCTAAATCGTATTTAAGTACAGTACTCGGGTAAATGTACTTAGTTACTTCCCAACTGTGGTAATACAGCTGACCGTGGGTGTGAGGCTGTACCAGTGAACAAGTGAGCACAGGTCTTCCTCAGTTTGACGGCCTGTTCGTAGAGTTTGCGGGCGCTGCGGTTGGAGTTAGGGGCGATCCTCTGTCTCATGGTCTTAATGCCATGCTTGCTGTCTGGGTTGAAGAAGATGACAATGGGGTACCATTGGGTGTAGTTCAGAGTGTCCACTGCCTTAGGGGTCACATCCAGCAGGGCGTGCTTGTCCTTTGTGGAGGAGGAATGGGGACACAATGGTTAACAGGCCTAATGGGGTCCTTGTCTCACCAGACAGGCCGTGGATCAGCTCAGATCTCTCATGTCTTTGCCAAGGAGGTTCATTTCTCAGCTCAGTTTGTGTGACTGTCAGCAAGATTACAGAAGGGTTACATTTGGCACACAAGTGGTGATAACAAAGAAAGAGTTACTTTGTGCCTTGTATAGCTTTTGTGGATGTTAGTTTTAAACAATCTGTCTCTTTCTTTTTAATGTTTGATTTAAGTGTTTTATTTTGTACTTGTATCTGTGCTTACTTCTGTCCCTGGCCTACAACAGTACATCAATAAATATAATCGTAATAATGGAGTGTGGGTGTATATGCCAGAGGTGGGGACTCGAGTCACATGACTTGACTCGAGTCAGACTTGAGTCGCATATTTTTTGACTTGAGACTTGCTTGACTAACATTGATAAAAGACTTGACTTGACTTTGACTTGGTGTTCATGACTTGAGACTTGACTTAAGCTTGAGATAGATGACTTGACAAATTAAATATTTGCGTTTGTTTTTGTATTGAGATATTACGATTATAGCGCCATGCACGCAAACCTGGCAACCCACTAGAAGGCAGGAGTCTCAGACCGTTTCTCAATCGCGAGTACACATGCTGCAGAGCAACTATTTCAAGTACACTACGCCATAGAGTGGCGCAGAATGCTGGGCATTTAGGCCCAATCCCAAACCACTCCCTCGACCCTACCCCTCCGTGACGGAGTGAACTCCGTCTGTAGCCACTCTCGCAGCTCAACGAGGCTCCCTCCTTTAAGATGGAGGGTGTAAATAAAGCAGCAAGCTTTGGGTCGGCCTCCCCTCTCTCCGGCAGAAACAGGAAATGCCGTAACTGTATGTAACAACGGTTTCAAATCAGCATCTCTTAGACAAAAAATGTAAATTAATAACTCAAATAAAACTCTAAACATCTTTCATTGTGTTTTTTGTAAAGCTCTTTTAGTTTTAAACCTGATGTTTATAAGCTTCTTAGTTTTTGCAACGGTCTGTAAATATACACAACTTTATAATAAATTGCACAATTTTACCTTTTTCTAGAATAAACACAGGTATGATCCTAAGTTAAAAACATATGAGGTTATCATGAGGTTGTTAACATCGCAGTTTATCAGTGGATGTTTGCTGGAACTACTTTTTAACAGCTTGTTTCCTGACGGACACACACAGCGTGACTCCGGTCAGGTAGAGACGGTAGAGACCGGTCTCAAGTCAGCACCGCTGCAGACTCGCTGTTTGAGGGTTTGATAGCCCACTCCCCCTCCACACCGCTCCACACTCGTTGCTTTGGAACAGCCCTTAATATGGCGAGAGAGAGAGAGAGATGCCTCGTTTATTTTCCCCTGTGTTATTATCAGAAGTTACTGGAAACTTTTGAATAATGTAGTTCATCTACTTTTAGTAGTTTGTTTTAATTATGTTGTTTTTGTTTGTAGAAGTGCATCATTCTTTGATTTATTGTAAAATGAATCTGAACTTTTTGATCTGTTATGATGATAAACTGAAGCAATTTCTAAATTAACCCAATTAAGTGAGTTTTAAATCTACTTAGTTTATAAGGAAATGATGAAGAGGAACACATTAAATGATTTGAACATGATATCTATGTAGGTGCTGACGCTGTTGGCGGTTCTAGTGTTAACAGACTTTTAAATTAAATATGTGTAATTGCAATAAATGCCATATATGATTTTCTTACCTGGAATTCTGCCTTTTTGAACAGGCTTTTTGAGTCCTAGCTATATCGTCTGCAGTTCTAGGGCTAATATGAATCTAATATGATTGTCATTGGTCTAAATTAGATTTCCAATGATTAACTGTGTATGTAATGAAGATCATAGTGTGGGTTGAATCAATTTTCATAACCACTGTCTTTGAACTGATTTAAATGCGGAAACTGGGCTTATTCATCAGAATGTCGTACGACTTGACTTGACTTGCTTGACCTGAGCAATGACTTGACTTGCTTGACTCTCACCACAGTGACTTGGGACTTGCTTGATACTTGTAGGTCAAGACTTGAGACTTGCTCATGACTTGCACATGCAGGACTTACTCCCACCTCTGGTATATGCACATATGAATAGTGGTATGTATACATCTATAGTTAATAGCTGTTTTTGTCCTACTCAGCCTTTTGCATCCTATTTGAACAAACTCTAAATAGAGCTGTATCAATTGAATTTGTGTTCCTTTATTGTAAATGATTAAATGTACTTCCTTAAACTGTGTTTTTTACAAACCAAATAGATCAGCTTTGAGGAAATAGTGCCTGAGCCTGTTCCTCTCACAGAGACAGTGCCTGACCTACGAGATGATGAGCTTGTTCCTAATGGGAACTTATCACTTCCTGTTCATAATGTTTCTCTCATCCACAGCTGCTGCTTAGATCTCCATGAGAGCCACTGACCAACCTGCGAACCATCACACTAACTAAATAACAAACATACTATCTTACTAACTTAGTAGCTAACTATCTTACTAACTTACTGATTCAACTTATAAACTAATTAAGTAACCATCACACTATCTAACTAATTACATTTCTAACTTATTAACAAACAAGCTAACTAGCTATCTAACTAACTTATTTACTAACTAACTATCCAACTAACTTACTATCTATTTAACTATATTTTAAACCTTCTAACCAACTGTCTAACTAACTAACTAACTAACTAACTAACTAACTAACTAGATGAACTAAACACAGATCCCAGTTGAGAAGAGGTTGATAATACTGCAGCTGGTTGACAAAACCCTTTAAATCTCACACTTCAAGGACACTGATAGATTAATAGGATACTGCTTCGATTTCAGTCGATATGTGTGTGTGTTTCAGTGTGAGTGGGCACCTGCTCGATGATTTGTCGGATGGTGTTGAGGCGAACCACTCCGGAGGACTTCTCTGATCCGGCGTCTTTCGGCTCGGTTTCTAACATAAGAACAGAGAAACAGTGGGGGGGGGGGATTTAGCAGAAACACCAGGACACCTAACACCCACTGACACTGACTCCGGGACTCACTGGCAACCACAAACAGGTCGGGCATCTCAGAGGCCAGCTTCTCATTGGCAGCGTCAGCGATGGGCCCGAACAGAACCACGGGGCGGCGGAAACCAGCTGCAACGACACGGGGCTCATTACAATGCTGCCACACACTGAAGACACGTTGACTTTAATTAAATGTATCATGTCAAAAAATGTCATATAACTGTATTAGGTTAGTTGAAGGCAATACTATTAAGTTGAACCTGATATTTTTTATTTACACTTAATATTATTGCTTTCAACTAACCTAATATAGTTATATTTAATCTGTATTAGACGTAATACATTTAATTAAAGTCAGTTTTTTTTAGTGCAGTACATTATGTAGTAAGAAAAAACATTAATTTGTAACACAACAAAGGTATGTAACTTACATTACAAGACATTTTACAGTTCAACCTGGTAATAAACTACGTAATAAGGACGTTTCTAAAAGAAATTATACATACCATTAATCATTCTTGCTATAATATCAACCTGCTTATTCAAATCTTTGTCAGAATATATTATTTCCAATCTAAATGTATACGGTTGTGGCTGTGCAGCATTAAAGCTTGTTTAAAGCAATGTAGACATGTTCTGAAGAACATAAGGCTCAAACTCTCTGAGTAACAAAACATCTACATACTTTTAGCCAGTCACATAGAACAGGAAAAAACCACATGTAAATACGTGATGCTTCAGCGGGTCTATATCCATTACATAATGGTGACAGACATCTACCTTTCATTAAAGTCAATGTGTTATTTTTTTCAGTCTAGACTACAACATTAAAATCCTCCTGTGTGATCTAGTTGTTTTTTTCAGTCAGACCCCAGAGACGAGTGTCTCCATGAACAGAGACTCAGCCACCTTCTCGCAGCACCACCCGCTCGTATGCTGGGAAGCGGGTGGCCAGGGTCTGAGCGCTCAGGTTCTCCCTGCTCTTCCTCAGGTCCTTCCTCTTCACAGAGCGCTGAGCTCGCAACCTCCAGAAGTCCGCTCGATCGCCCGCCACTGCTTTATGAGCACTCTGCACACTGGCCATCTGCTCCGCTCTGCCAGGGAGCACAAACAACATCGATTTATCCATCGATTCAGGCATTGTGGAGGAGCCGGGGGCTTCAGATGTTCATTGCCAAATATACACTCTAGCTACTGTGCATACGACAATAAAGCCTTTGAAACTTTACATCCTTCTTTTACATTAGGGACAAATAATTGACCTGTTTTGTCATGTTGACCTTTGATGGTTCTCAGCAATAAATGATGAAGTTATGGTGGAAGGCTCTTCCAAGAGTTGTTTTTATTCTTTCTATGGCAACAATATTTCATCACCACTGTTGGTAAACCAAAATAGCATTGCCCCTTTGGATTTGATCATCTCTTTGTGCTACTATATATTGTTTTTCACCATTAACACCAAACAGAGGATGCTTGCTCTCACACTTTGTATGAATAGGCTTCACCGCTCAGTCTGACGGCTGATGAGGAAGGCGACTCGTGTTCAGATATTTCTATGATCGCGTTCTTCTCCTTGAATTACTACACTGATGTCATCAGTGAAATCTTTTCAACTTGAAGCACTCCAAAAAACAACAGCACTCTCAGAAAAAGGACGCTGGGTGCCGCGCTTTTTCTCGAGGCGGCAGCATGCAACCAGAGATGGAAGAAGTACTCAGATCCTTTATCCTTTCTTTTTTGTAGAAGTAGATCTACTTTGATTTTCAAATAATCCAATACACGTAAAGGCCTGAAAAGGGCACATAAGTAAAGTACTTGAGTATTACAAGTAGTGAGGCCCTACCTGCTCTTGTTGGGGATGAGGCCCTTCTCCAGCAGCTGCTTGTCCTTGCCCACACGGACAGCCAGCCAGTTGCCCAGCTTCCCGTCGTACAGCGTGTCCACCACCTTGAAGACGTCCCCCCGGCTGAAGGCCAGGCTCTGAGGGGTCTCCTTCTCATACTCAAAGTGCGTCCGGATGAAGAAGGAGTCTCCACGCCCCGACACCAAGATATCATTATAGACTAGAGAAACAAAGAGGAATAGATAAAGGGAAGGGAGCATTAAAGAGGGGAAACAAAGGAACATAATGAGGCTCCGACAGTGTATGAAACAGATACTGTCTGACATATAATGTCATATATTTAAGGTGTTGGTCAGATGTATAGTCTGTCTTATTTAATATAAGAGACATTCTTAATGGAAATGCTGTCTGTGCTGCAGGAAACCAAAACAAGCAGTATATGGCCTCTTTACAAAGTATGGTTTTGAAATGTCAGCTGCTCTGACTATTAGTTCCGTGATGTTAGTTGATAAGTGATGCATATTGTATTACTGATCAAAGATAGAGGAATACTTAAAGGCCAGCAAGCTAATACTCTTGGATGTAAGCTATGCCGAATATTTTGGGACTTGTCCTTGTATTATCAGTACAGTTGAAGACAAACAGGAAAGAAAAAGTAGGGATGATATGCCGCAGGATGCCGGCTCTAAAAGGAATAGCTAATAATAATAATAATAATATAACAATAATGTCCATGAGTTGCAGTTTAGAGCACCACAGAACTAGTACACCTTTGAGCTGAGAATGTGTATTACATGCCCTGAATTAACCTTCATGCTCACATTCCCATCCTTATTTGCACATTCAAAGCAAATTGCACACATTTGATCTGACTGTTGCATTGGAATGAACAGCACTGCCTGCTGCGGGGGGGCTTCCTGATGTGATGTGTGTGTGGTCTGACAGAGCGCTGACCCAAGAGGACCAACAGAGGCCACAGTCATACTGCCTCTACTCTACTACTGCAGGCTGGCTACACACACCACTTCACACACACGGTGGACTCAGCTGCAGCACACACTCAGTCCACTCATACTGATGAGATACAGGAAACAAAGGTACACCTCTAAAATCCTTCAAAGACACGTGAGCAGTGAACCCAGAGGAACTACAATTTGTCCCTAAGTCCTCAACGACCTCCCTGACCTTTCTTATCTCATCCACTACCATTTGTGTTTGATGTGAGGACCTGCTGGTTCTCTCTGATGACCTCACATGTCCTCGCCTCAGAGCGGTGCGGGGGGGTCACACAATGTGCTAGGGGGTCAGTGCTCTGCTCCTTTCATGTGATTTTGCCTCATAAATGGATTTCTCCGATGAAAAGGCCACACGCTCAGGGGGCCGATGCTCTCATTACATAACACAGTTTGAGGCGTGTGCCCATGTGTGTCACGGCTGGCTGAACCAAAACTAGCCTGATCCGGACTAAATGCCTCGGGGGGGGCAAGCTGGTATCTCTATCATTAACTGGAGAGAGAGAGAGAGAGAGAGAGAGAGAGAGAGGAGAGAGAGAGAGAGAGAGAGAGAGAGAGAGAGAGAGAGAGAGACGGAGAGAGAGAGAGAGAGGGGGGGAGAGAGAGAGAGAGACTGGTTCTGTGCTGTGAAGGTGTCAGTTGCCTGGCAAAGCATTGTGGGACAGTATGCTGTTTTCAGGGATGTTCCGCTAGTTGATGTTGGGAGTAGAATTGTCCTTAACGAAGTCCTCGGTATTAGAAAATAATAGAGTATTCAGTAAAATAAGCGTAATGTAAGGTATGTACAGTGACTGCATCAGAGATGTGTGTGTGCAACTTCAGGTGTAAGAAAGTCGAGGGCCCAGCTGCCAAGGCCTGTATGCAGGAGTAGTGAGGTGTGTGTGTGTTTTTGTGTTTGAAGGAGGGTGCATGCAAGGACAGAGGCCCATGGTTGAAGGCTGATAGCTGGATAGAAAAAGGGGGTCCTGAAACTAAAAGGGGTAGGAGTAGCTGGAGGGCATGCAGCCTTCATTAGAAAACACTGAAGTCATAGAACATCAAACCAACATAGGAGGAGAAAGTGATAAAATAGAACAAGCTCTCAAAACAATGGGATTACAGTTTGTAGATGGAACAGCAGGGGTTAGCACTTTAAAAAGGAGAGAGCATATTCACATCCGGAGACTGGCCTGGGTTTTCATTCTCTTAAGAATACAACTGAGTGCATCAGACTGTGATCGTCTGCAGTGCATTCTGTGAACCTGATGAGACTCCACGTGCTGAAGAGGTGCGTGTTCATATTCTAGCCCAAGCCTGGAGCTTTGTTTTTATACACACCATCGGCATTTCATATCAAAAAGTTGTGTGTTATACCTCACTACAGGGCAGTGGTACTGAGACCACTCTCTTTAAAGGTCTCCTATTATACTATTTTAAGCATATATTATAGGTCTCAGATATATAAAAAACATGTCTATGAAGTGTTTGCTCAAAATGCCAAACAGATAACCGATTCTAGCCAGGCCTCATATCCCTCTATTTCAGCCCTGTTACTAAAGTGCTGATTCCAGGTCCGTAGCTTTATTAAAGAAACAAAAGAAAACGAGACGAGAGCTCATGCTACTCAGCTAAATGCTGCCGTGATTAAACGCCGTGTTCGAAACCACATCAAGGATTATCTCTGAAACAGTATAATAATAATAATAATAATAATAATAATAGCTTTGATTTATATAGCGCCTTTCAAGGGACCCAAGGTCGCTTTACAAGTAATAGGGCAAAAATAAACATAACAAAACAAAAGTCAGACAGACAAAACAACAGATCGATTTAGGGGCCGAAAGCCTTGGCAAACAGATGGGACTTGAGGGCCCTTTTGAAGGCGTCAAGTGTGGGGATGTTGCGAATCTCCGCAGGGAGAGCGTTCCAGAGGGTGGGGGCTGCCACACTGAAGGCTCTGTCCCCGAAGGTTCGCAGTTTGGTGCGGGGGGTGGTAAGCAGGCCAGAGTCTGAGGACCGCAGGTTCCGGGGTGGGGCATGTGGGTGAAGGATGTCCGATAGGTACTGGGGGGCAAGGGCATGGAGGGACTTGTAGGTAAGGAGGAGGACTTTGTAAGATATGCGGGACTTGACCGGCAACCAGTGTAGGTGGGTGAGGGTGGGAGTGATGTGCTGCCACGGCTTTGTGTGCGTGAGTACCCTAGCAGCACAGTTTTGGACATACTGGAGCCTGTCCGGGGTTTTGTTGGGAACCCCGAACAGGACACCATTGCAGTAGTCCAAGCGGGTGGTGACAAACGCATGCACTAGGGTTTCGGCAACCGACTCCGAGAGTGACGGTCGGAGTCTGGCAATGTTCCTCAGGTGGTAAAAGGCCGAGTATGGAGCTCAAATGCTTTTTCTCTTGCGGGTTTATCACAAGATGAGTTCCTTTTTATTTCCTGCTTTTTATACATCCTCTCCAGTACAGGTTAGCTCTGAGTGTTAGTGATGCTAATGTAAACAAAGACTATATTACGTCCAAAACAGTCAGGCATTGTTTCTGATAGCAACGTGTCTGATAGGGCCGTGGGCGTAAAGCCAACCCACATTTCAGATATTACGTCATATCTGCAGCAAATCTGGATCAGCTCTGTTGTTCCCCGTTTTTAGAGATTTGGGTACGGAGGAAAAGAGAGAGGGTTTTATTCTCTGACACTTTGTGAGTTCCCTGACACACCGGCTCTGCTATCTACTATTTACGGGCTTGAGGAGTGACTGATTACATATAACGGGATAATGTAATCAGGATTAAAAAAAAGGTTACTTTTAGGACTGTCGAAGTTCAAGCGCTACATTTTCAACATCGATAGCCAATGGTGGAAGAAGGAAAAGTATTTGTAATGCGTAATGGCCCCTTTCAGAATGCTGTTTATTAACTTACTGGATTATGATTATTGATGCATGTGTTTGTTAAGGTGGAGCTGATTTTAATTACTTTTGTATATCCTACTGCTGCTGGATATCTTAACCCATCATTTAATATGTATTACTTGATTTATATTTGTATTATCTTATGATCTAAATCTCTAAGTAACTAAAGTTGTCAGATACATGCAGTAGAGTCAACATTACAATAAAGGCGTTTAAAATGAAGGGGAGTGGAAGTATAAAAGCCCATAAAAAAGAAAATACCCTAGTACCTCATTTTGAATTGTTTCAATAATAATAAACATGAATTTTCTGTAAAGCAATCAGGACCTTTAGGGGTTCATTTACAACAGATACATGAGTGTGATTCATTGGAGATTGCATTTAATTGATTTCATCTTAACTTTATTCCTTTACAGTTACACAAAAGACGCCATCAGAATACTGCTATATTTGTAAAATGTGAGAATTACTAGCAGTATTACAATTTTCTTTTAAAAAAGAGCCTTTTGTGTTTGAGCTTATGTGTTGTTAAATATTTTAATTCTTACCTAATGATGGCACTTGACTGTTCCTTTTATAAGAAATGTTGCAATAAATGGGGCGAAGCCTGCGAGTTAGTTCAAGGCAAGGCAAGGCAAGTTTATTTATATAGCACTTTTCAACACAAGGCAATTCAAAGTGCTTTACAAAAAATGAAAGACATTAAGAAAATGGCATTTAAAATCAGTCATTAAAAAGAAAAGCTAATAAAATAAACATTAAAAGAAGAAATACATGGATAAAAGTTACAGTGCAGTCTAAGATATGAATAGTTCAATTAAAAGCAGCGACAAAAAGAAAAGTCTTCAGCCTGGATTTAAAAGTAGTCAGAGTTGCAGCGGACCTGCAGGTTTCTGGGAGTTTGTTCCAGATATTTGGAGCATAATAACTGAACGCTGCTTTACCATGTTTAGTTCTGACTCTGGGGACAGAAAGCTGACCAGTCCCTGAAGACCTGAGAGATCTGGATGGTTCATAATTTAGCAGTAGATCAGAAATGTATTTTGGGCCTAAACCATTCAGTGCTTTATAAACCGGCAGCAGTATTTTGAAATCTATTCTTTGACACACAGGAAGCCAGTGTAAAGACTTCAGAACAGGAGTGATGTGATCCACTTTCTTAGTGTTAGTGAGGACTCGAGCAACGGCGTTCTGAATCAGCTGCAGCTTCCGAATAGATTTTTTAGTGAGACCTGTGAAGACACAATTGCAGTAGTCGAGTCTACTGAAGATAAAAGCATGGACAAGTTTTTCCAAATCCTGATGCGACATTAGTCTTTTAATCCTAGATATGTTCTTTAGGTAATAGTAGGCCGATTTAGTAACTGTTTTAATGTGACTGTTGAAACTCAGGTCAGAGTCCATGACTACACCTAGATTTCTGGCTTTATCTGTTGTTTTGAACATTGCAGACTGAAGCTCAGCGCTAACTTTTATACGTTCTGCCTTGGCTCCAAAAACCATTACCTCAGTTTTATCTTTGTTTAATTGGAGAAAGTTCTGACACATCCAGTCATTGATTTGTTCAATGCACTTACTCAGTGTTTGAATTGGAGCATAGTCTCCTGGTGAAACTGTTACGTAAATTTGTGTGTCATCTGCATACCTATGGTAACTTATTTTGTTGTTTTTCATTATCTACCAGTGGTAGCATGTAGATGTTAAAGAGAAGAGGCCCCAAGATGGAGCCTTGAGGAACCCCACATGTCATATTTGTCAACTCAGATGTGTATTTACCTATAGAAACAAAGTTGTTTCTGTCCTTTAAGTAGGATTCAAACCAATGTAGGACTGTTTCCGAAAGTCCCACCCAGTTTTCCAGTCGGTCTAGTAATATGCTAATATGCAGTGTCAAACGCAGCACTGAGATCTAATAATACTAACACTGAAGTTCTGCCACTGTCTGTGTTTAAGTGGATATCATTAAAGACCTTTACAAGAGCAGTCTCAGTGCTGTGGTTTGGACGAAAGCCTGACTGGAACACATCGAAACAGTTATTTAAATGCAAAAAATTACTCAACTGTTGAAAAACAACTTTTTCAATGATTTTACCAAGAAATAGGAGGTTTGATATGGGCCTATAATTGTTAATTACTGAAGCATCTAGATTATTCTTTTTTAAGAGCGGTTTAATGACTGCAGTTTTCAGGGCCTGTGGAAAAATACCTGAGTGAAGAGATTTGTTTACTATATGAAGTAGATCTGAGGCCATGCAAGGCAAAACATCTTTGAAAAATCCCGTTGGAATAATATCAAGGCAGCAGGAGGAGGATTTCAGAAGTTGTATAATGTCCTCTAGGTTTTTATCATTAATCTGATGGAATTGTGTCATGGTGTTTGAATTGATGTTAAGTGGACACAGAGACAACACATTTGCTGTTCCTGATGCAGAGGCTTGTCTGATTTTCTGAATTTTGTCAGTGAAAGAGGAGGCAAAATCATTGCACGCCCTGGAGGATAGAAATTCAGAGGCTACTGACACTGGGGGGTTAGTTAGTCTGTCGACGGTAGCAAACAAGGCACGTGCGTTGTTTTTGTTTTTGGTAATGATGTCAGAGAAGAACGATTGTCGTGCGTTTTTCAATTCCAAATTATAAAGGCCAAGTCTCTCTTTATAGATTTCAAAGTGAACCTGGAGATTTGTTTTTCGCCACCTACGTTCAGCTTTTCGACACTCTCTTTTTTCTGTTTTCACGGTCATGGCCTTTCTCCATGGAGATATTTTCTTGCCAGACACTTCCTTTACCTTAGTTGGAGAAATGGCATCTATAATATTTTTAATTTTTGAATTAAAATGATCTACTAGCTCATTTACTGAGATATTAGCAGGGGCAAGTGTGGAAGAAAAATTCTGAGTAAACATTTCCCTAGTATTTTCAGTTAAATATCACTTTGTGGTTACCTCTTTTTGAACATTTTTGTGAACAGAAATAGAGCTCTCAAAGAAAACACAGGAATGATCAGAGAGCGCAACATCAGTCACCACAACCTTAGAGATATTCAGACCCTTTGAGATAATTAAGTCCAGAGTGTGCCCCTTATTGTGCGTGGGCTCCGTCACATGCTGAGTCAGTCCATAGCTATCAAGAACACAAAACAGTTCTTTTGCCCCTCTGTCCTGAGGGTTGTCAACATGGATGTTAAAATCACCAACAATGACTAAACGGTCAAAGTCAATACACACTATAGACAGCAGTTCAGTAAAGTCATCATAAAAGCTTGCGCAGTATTTGGGTGGTCTATAGATATTTAGGAACAGAGCTCGAGAGGAGCATTTCAGCTGAAGGGCCACATCAGTTCCCATAAGATGTCTTCCTGCATTGAAGAGAATCATTTAACAGAATAGCAACTCCACCTCCTTTCTTATGTATTATTTCCTGACTTATAAAACTAAAGTTGGGAGGGGTTGATTCGATAAGAACAGCTGCACTGTTATTTTGTTCAATCCAAGTTTCTGTTAAAAACATAACATCGAGATTGCGCTCAGTGATAAAATCATTGATTAAAAATGTTTTTCCTGCCAAAGACCTGACATTTAATAAAGCTAGTTTAAGTTTGTTAAACACACTATCAGTCATGTTTTTTGTAACAAGCTGTGGCTGACATGGAATCACTGCTAAATTAGATAAACTCACACAAACGTTTGAGCGCTTCCTGTATCTAAGATGATTCACCGGTCTTAATCTATTACCTATCAACACAGATATCGGCAAAGCTATAGGCAGGCAGGGCCCTGGCATGTCCTGGAAAGAGTTGAGAGTGCCATACGCCCTTGAGCCTGGACCCAGCACAGATCAGTAAGAGTTTGTTGCATTTTGTACACACACATCCTTATCAGGCTTCGGAGACTGCAGATGCTTTCTTGAAGGGAGGGGAGGTGGTTGACGTAGGCACGGTGATGGAGACGGGGGAGATGGTGCGGGGGTAGAAGACATGCTGCCAGGGGGGGAGGTGGTTGACGTAGGCTCGGTGATGAAGACGGGGGAGATGGTGCGCGTCTCCGCGGTGATTTTGGTGGTCCTCGTTGAGGAGCGGGGGTAAAGGACATGCTGCCAGCCCTGCGTATCGCCTTAGTTTGGTTATTGAACTCCAGGAAGGAATCGGTGCCAACCCTCTGTATCGCCTTCATGTGTTCAACGATCTCCAGGAGTCAGTTCAGGCAGTCAACTGGAGCACCAATGATACATTAACACGTGACGCGCCTCATCCCTCTTCCAACCAACCAAACACATTCTCCTAAACATGCCGCTCTATTGAAGCTGCCAGGTCTGCTGCCTCTGCCTCGCTATGCTGCTGCTGCACTGCTGCGTTCACTTGCTGTTGCTGCGTTCATGTTCCTGCTGCTGTGTTTCATGTTGCTGCTGCTCTCCTGCCCCACCTCCACCCCAGCTTCCACCTGTAGGCTCGGGGGATAGTTATCTAATCATCACTCAATGTTCTTTGTAAATCTGTGGACGGATGAGGACTGAGCCTACACAAACTCAAACTATATGCTGCTTCTAATAAACATATTAAGAAACACGTGAGTTGTCTGGCTGAACACTGTTTATGAAGATGTTATCAGTGTAACATGTAAGTGTTTTTGCTGCTGTCAGTGGAGGGGGTGTGTTACCGTCAGGTTTGCTCTGAGCCAGGATGGTGACCATTTCCCCTTTAGGAATCTCCAACAGGAAGAGCACGGCTTCCTCTCTCACCACTCCTTGAAAATCCACATTGTTCACCTTCAAGACACAAACAAAGGAAACAGGAATAGCTTGCTGTTTATAAAATGCCATTGTAATTCGAACTATGTCTGATTTGAAAGTATTGCTGTTTATGAAATGGATGTTGGTGTTTCTGAACTGCTTACCTTTAGGATTTGGTCCCCTATGTGCAGACCCTCCTTCTCGGCAGGACTGCCCTCTTGAACACTGGCGATGAAGATGCCCACATCATTTCCTCCTGCCAGCCTCAGCCCCACACTGTCCCCCTTCTGGAAATTCACCATCACCGTGTTGGGCCTGCAGAGAACACACATTCTGCTGTTTACCAGAGGAGGGAGAAGTACTCAGATCTTGTGATTAACAAAAAAAGTAGAAGTACCAGAGTGTAGGAATACTCTGTTACAGTAAGTAAGTCCTGCATTCAAAATGTTCCTCAAGTAAAAGTAGAAAAGTATTATCATCAAAATATAGTTAAAGTAGCGACAGTAAAAGCAGTCATTGTGCAGATTGGTCCATTTCAGAATAATATATATGATATGTTTTATAATGATTGATCATTAAAGTGTTCTCAAAGCTGGTAAAGGTGCAGCTAGTTTGAATGACTTTGTATAATGCAGGGTAGCTTGTGGATTTACTCCAGGTGGAACTAAAGTCTGATTCAACACTTGGTTAGATTTCACATCATTCATCCACATCTGCAAAGTAACTAAAGGTATTAAATAAATGCAGTGGAGTAAAAGTACACTTTTTACCTCTGAATTGTAGTGGGTAGAAGTAAAAGGTATCAAACAATTGAAATACGTAATTAGTCAAGTACAAGTACCTCAAAATTGTACTTAAGTACAGTACTTGAGTACATTTACTGAATTACTTTACACCACTGCTGTTTACGATATGAGCCAGGTTTACTAACATATCATTGTAAAGCCGAGGTGAAAATTGTTTTATTTAAACTTGTAGCATTACGACAGGAAATCATACAGTACATTTCCATGAAAACACCAACTAACGTACGAAGTGAAATATCATGGATGCATCTGAAGTCAATCAAAGGTACCTAAACCCTGCCAATCATAGAGAAAAAAGAAAAACTCACCCATATATCTTTTCATCTTCTGGACTTGGTCGGAGGAGAATCTTTGGTGTGGTTGTTATGGCAACTAAAGATAAGGAAATCAGGTGTAAGCATCTGCAATGCTAAAAACATGACCTGTCAGTAAAAGTCAATGCATAAAAGCTGAATTGATAATTAAGTATAAAATATAACTACTATCTATTTACTATTACTACACTATAGAGTGGTGCAGTGGGATCATATTTTTGCAGGACGACCCAGAAGTTAGCTTTACAAAGGCTCTCTACGAACGAGCAATGGGATTTTTCCATTGGATTTCAATATATTGCAGAAAATAACTGAAACGTTGACTTTAAGTAAATGTATCGTGTCAACACATTTCACATAACTGTATTAGGTTAGTTGAAACCAATAATATTTAATTGACCCTAATATTTTTGATTTAACCTTGAATGCCAGTTTAGTTTTGTGAATGTGTAATTTTTGCAATGTGTTAGTTAGCACATATCAAACTTGCCAAGATGAAAATATGTCAGAGGTTGGGTTTAAAGCTTGTTCAAAAAAATAACAAATTGAAGCAGTTTTAAGAACAAAAAAATGGTAAACAGGTATATAAATAGTTACTGTTCAGACACCACGGCACCCAGTAGACCACCAATAAAGACATTATTGTCAATGTTGTACAATAAAACTGCCTAGAACTATTAATAAAAAACTGCTGAGCTCATGTTCAGCTTATTAATATTATTGCTGGATACTACCTCAGTCACCGCATAGTTCACGTACGTCAGATACTTAAATGTTGTTCTTAACTGTGAGTTATACTATATACTTATTTTATTAACGTGTGCTTCGGCTGCTTCCCTCTTAATTTAATAACTTAGCCTACTTAGTATTCGCCTTTTATCTTCACTGTCCCTTTGCTGTAACACCTCAAATATCCCCGCTGTCGGGATGAATAAATGAATACTGTTTATGATAAACAATTCAAACAGTCCCAAAACAAGGGGATGTTTTATATTCAGTGGAATCAGCTTTTAGTCATTTATTATAGTGATTCTAGTGTGTCATTGTCACTGTGTGTGTTTTGATGTTGCTGGGTGGTGATGACCTGGAGGCTGCTCTTGGTGCCCCGACTCTCTGTTCAGCTCTGCGGAGGCATGGGGGTCTTCAGGGACTCTGAAGGGGGAGGCCATGGCGGACATCTTGGCTGTCTTCATGGGTTCTTCCCTGTTAGTTTCAAGGTAACACACACAGACACGCGGGATGAGAGACTGCTAGGTGTCACAGCCGATTAAAGACGGAAACTAAATAAGCTTGTTGACAAGATAACAGTAAGACACAATGGTAACTTTAAATGAGGACATATTTGTCTCTATATATTCTGCTCACTCTCTTATAGGAGAGTAAGTCAATTTACATTAAAAAAAAACTCTACAGGAAAGGGAAAAACACCGTAGGGGCCCTTTAATTAGTGTCCGTTTTAAAGTCTTTTAAGGAAAGTCACATTTATATCACAAGCCAAACAAAGTAGGACACAAGTCTGGAGAGGATATTGTCCATGGCACATCCACATCAGGTCACATGTCTACATCACCAAACAGGAAGTCCTCTCATCATCTTACCTGGGGTTGTCTCTTTCATTAGAAGAGTGGGAGGACAGGTCAGACTGGCGGGACCTCCTCTCCTCTGGAGGGGAATAGGAATGGTATGACTCCATCTCTGATATGTCTGACGGACGGACAGACAGACAGTTAAACACAGACTACATCCTCCTGTCCAAACTGTGCACCACCACCAGCACCAGCAGTAGATAATGGTTGCCTCCGGAAGCACCAACACCAGCTTATTATGGCCCGGGACAGAGTGAGGACATTGTTAGAGAGGTCAAAATTACGAGGACACACTCATGGTGACACAGCCCCATAAAAGCAGCCATTACTCTAACACATTGAAACCATCAGAAATATTCAAAAGAACAGCATATTGTTCTGGTTTAGGGAATGTAAAGAAGGTAGCCATTGGTTTCCATTCATATCAGCTTCCCTATACATAGATGATGATTAGCTATAGCCTCGATTGATGCAGTTGATATAAAGTTGGTGGTACTGGTGTATTTTAAAAGGGCAGGGCCCACAGCTCGGTTCCACTAGGGATGCCGTACAGAAAAACTGTTTGTCATACAGTTAGTAATATCAAATTGGAGTTAAAAATCATGTTCATCGCAAGGAGTGCAACTTTAAATAGATACAAAGAGGCAAATTCATGTTTAGACACTTTCGAGAAATCCAAATCAAGGATCTGAGGCAACTTCTGCATCACCAATACAAGGGAAGCTCATACTGAACAGAAACAAGCTGCTGACGCACAGCCCTGCACTCCAAAGAGAGCACTCTGCTTTCATTCAGTCCCATTTGAAGTGAACATGTGTGGCAGAGTGTTTGATTTGGCTGCTTTTATCCGTCAGTGTGGCACTCAGCATGGCTCCGAAAGCAGGGAGGGAGCTTTGATGGGGGCCGGGACACCAAGAACAGAAACAGAAGAACCACACACATGAGAGCAAACAGAAAAGTGAAAATAAAGGTCCCTCTGAAACAATATGCCGTGTTAAATCAGCAGACAGAAAGCAGATTCTTTTTCACATGGAGTCTGGCACAGGTGCGATCTAGAGCGTGTGGATTAGTTTGATTAGGGTTAGAGACATTCTGCATGCAGGCTGAAAGGAAGACAGACAGAAAGAGAATGATCAATGGTAGGATAATGTGTCAAACCTGATATGGAAGTGACGTGTCGACCAAATATGTCAGAAACAGCATCAGTCATTCAGATTTATGTCACAACAGCACCTTTGGACAGTGTGTTGATGTGGAAGACTCCATCACAAAGAACTGATCAACTGAGTTTTTTCTGGTCCGTTTTTAGAGGTGAATTCATGTTTTGCTCAGTTCTAAACCACTTTCGGCAACAATATTGCCTCTTTAATATTAAAGATCAAACTTGTAACAGGGCTATAGGCAATACTCTGCTGTGCTTTTTGCTCAGTCCATTCATGTTCCTCAGAGGATGAACCCTTTTCTTGGTAATGGCGCAATGACCATTCGCCTCACAAATGTAGGATTAAGAAAGGTAAACCATTTTTTCTTTAGCATTGGGTGTAATGAAGATTTTAGCTGCTGGTGAAGCTTTTCACTTCTAATCTTGTTTTGTGTATTAATCAGTGGACAATGCAGCACAAGCAGCCAAGACAACACACTGGGGATTTCTGTAACGTGTGGGGAAATGGGTGGGGATGGAAACCTGATGGTGGAGAAAAAAAGAACGATTCTGGTGTGGAAAGGAGTCAAGAGCCTAATGGGTCCGCCACATTGAAAATAAATAATTATATCAAAAATAAAAAAAAAAGATTAAGAAAGGTAAATCATTTTTCTTTAGCATTGGGTGTAATGAAGATTTTAGCTGCTGGCTTTTCACTTCACTTACAATGTTGGCGTGCTAGCCAATAGAAGTGCGAGTGTGAAAATCTACCATTGTCGGAAAGAAGAAAGCAACTACCCCAGAAAAGTCTCACTCAAAGTTCGGTGATACCAACACACACAGAGCAGCCTGACTCTCTCCAGGCTGCAGGTGGGGGGGGGGGGGGGGGGGGGGGGCAGTGAGACCTGAGCTAGAGCTGTGTGTGTAGAACAGCAGGAGAGGAGACTTCAGATCACCTGGACAGACAACGGCGAGTCGCTACACTGTTAGGACGAATGATTAATATGTTATTACACTGCAAACTCAACAAACATCTTACCCACTGTACGAGCCACGCTTTGTCATGCAACCTTCTGTTGTCATCATCACTCTTTGTGTGTAGCATCATTATTCAGATAATATGAGAGCACATTCACCTGAACGCAGCTCACTGACCTCTTCCACTCTATACTTAATTAATCACACAATTCAGAGTAAATAGTGATTTAATATGTTTATTTATTCAGGAAAAATTGAATCACGTATTAAAAAGTTAAGAGATTTTGAGCAGTATAAAGAGTAGTGCAAAAGGTGTGAAAGCTTTACAACTTAGTCAGGTTGTGTCACAGCCGTTTTACAGCTTAGAGAAAGGCAACAGGGTTACACATGCTGTGTCTCGGGGGAGGGGGGGTCCTTCATCTAAAAGAATGACCTATTATCTGGAAGAGAAAACACAGAGAGAGATTGCACTTTTAAGCGATTACAGGCATCGCTTCAGCTTGTCAAGATGAGCAAAATGAATAGGATCAGTTCAGAATCTAAAGAGCTGGAGCCTCTCTTCTTCTCCCCCCCCACCCCCCCCCCCCCCCTTTATTCTTAGTTATCATGGAAACATTTCATTTGTGATTTTACAAGGCATTTAAATATAACTTCATTGTTGTGTTTTTATAATGTATCTCTGTGTTCTACAGCAGTAGTAACTACCTCTGAAGGAAACTTTAAGAATGTAGTCTTTGCAGAACATTTACATGCACAAAAATCTGAATTATTTCATTTATTTTTTTAATTTATCACAATATACTTTGACTAACTAAACGCTGAATAAACTGTATCAATAAAGACATATATTTATTAATGAAAATAGAAAAAGATAAATATTATTCTCTTGACACACTTTAACCCCTTGCTTGGAGCAAGTTTGTTACTTTAAAAGATGTTTTATCCTATGAGTGATACAGCTCAACGCAGCATGTCGACCCTTTAACCTGAACCATCGTCTCTTACTTCAACCTCAGCATTAGACACCCGAGATGAGCTTCAAAGGTTGGTCGAGTAACACAATGAGTTATCTGACAGTCTCCATGAATATTATCAGCTGAGTAATACAACGTTTCAGAGTGTTATCACACTAATAGATTTAATAGAGTGGTGCAGGGATGACGTATTATTATAGGCTGACTTCGAGACGAGGAACCAGCAAGAGGTGAAATGCTGACTCATATCCATGTTTAGGACTCATCCCTGCACCACTCTATTGGAACATTTCGGACACTGGAATGCCTCTGCGGATCGCTGAATATAAAAATAGTTAGGGTTAGCCACCAGTACGTACGACTGCAGTGTATACGCATCTAAACCAATAACACCGACATGCATTCAGGGACTCACCTTCGTTATCAGAGTCAGAGTCTGCAAGGGGGGGGATGCGGACGAGGATCTGACGGCTGTCTCTCTGCACCACCAGCTGCAGCTTCCCCCTCGACTTCTCTATCAGCTTCCCCGCATCGTGCAGTGAGAGGTTCTCCGTCACCGTCCCGTGAATCTACCCCCACACACACACACACACACACACACACACACACACACACACACACACACACACACACACACACACACACACACACACACACACACACACACACACACACACACACACCACACACACACACACACACACACACACACACACACACACACACACACACACACACACACACACACACACACACACACACACACACACACACACACACACACACACACACACACACACACACACACACACACACACACACACACACCACACACACACACACACACACACACACACACACACACACACACACACACACACACACAGTTTAGAATAATAAAGTAGCATTACATTCAAATACACACATAAAATACAAATAAGATGTAAAAAATGTACTTAAAGTGGACCTATTATGCTATATTTGAAAAATATATTGTAGGGCCATACCTATACAAAACATGTCTGTGAAGTTTTTTGCCTAAAATACCAAACAGATCACCCATTGTAGCCATGCCTCATACTGCTCATACCCCTCTATTGCAGCCATGTTCCAAACAGGCTGATTCTGCATCAAATGGAATGGCTGCTGCTAGCCACACCCCTTTGTAGCATCACACAGCTTTCCCCCTGCTAAGAGAAGCTCAGCTAAACGCTGCCGTGATTAAATGCCATATTATGCTCCCAACCACTTCAAGCATTATTTCTGAAACAGTATGGAGCTCAAACTAGTGATGGGCAAATTAATCTTTGAATGAAGCATCGAACCAGTTGGACAATTGTTTCCGAAGCTTCAGTTACAGCGACCTCTCCTGGCGAAGTGCAAGGCTGCAGTGGGTTTAACGTATCTTTGCCTTGAAAAATATTCGATGCACACACACACTAAGACTGACTATCATGTTTTATTTGCAATTAAAGATTGACAAATTGTGTGTATTGGGTTATTGAGAAGAGACTAGAGAGTGCTGGAAAATGTGGCATTGGTTGGGTGTGCTTGTGTAATTATGGCAGGGGGTGATTATGTGGGATGGGGAACACTCAAATATCTTTATTGAGGTAGCCTAAATTATTCTTTTTATTTTGTATTTTTCTAAAGGCATTTGTTCTGGCCGGAGAGGGCCTTTTATCAGTTATAGTATTAAAGTTGAAAAGCGGGCAATGATTACAAGTTCATCCATTCCAGGATTCAAACCAGTTGTACGGAGGACATCGCCGCATGCGGGCCACCGGCTCTATCCACTGGGCTATCTATTCTTTAAACTGTTGAACTTTTTTTTTAATACTCATAATTGTCTTTTTGTTCACAACTTTTGTAAGTGTTTCCCGAGCCAGAACGACCTATCTTTCTTCCTGGCTTGCTCTATAATGATCCAATACAAATGCAATACCAACAACAACTTAACAGCAACAACGCAAACTACGACAACAACCCACACATTGCGCGTTAAAGTGTTGAACCGCTCAAATTTGAAACTGTTTCAACCTGTCACCTGTCAGAATCGAGACGAGGCAGTGCATTGAATCACCTGATTGGACGGCAAATCAGTGAGTTGATTCATTCAGGAAACAAAGCAGTTGCTGCTTCGGACGTCATATGTCATGTGATTTGAAGCAGTTGCTGCTTCGGACGTCATATGTCACGTGATTTGAAGCAAGCTTCCAAGCACTGCTTCTATGGAATAGGAAAACCAGGGTTTGAAGCACGTATCGAAGCTTCAGTGTCAAACTGCCATCACTAGCTCAAACCTTTCTCTCTCGCAGGGTTTACCACAAGGACATTACGTTACACATATTCTCTCCAGTAGCCTACAGCGTTAGCTTCATGGTTAGCTCTGAGTTTTAGCATGCTTGCTAATGTAAACACACGGCATATTACTCCCAAAACACTTTGTTTCTGATACAGCACATAGCTTGACATGTGTTTACCGCTAAAACAGTGCCGTTATATATATATATATATATATATATATAACAACTTTACTCTTAGTGCCTCCTGCAGACATCCTGCTGAATACACAGACACACAGCTGCGACTGTATACGGAAACGATAGGTTGGGACGTGTCACGTGTGCTGGAGACGATAGGTTGGGACGTGTCACGTGTGCCGGAGACGATAGGTTGGGACGTGTCACGTGTGCCGGAGACGATAGGTTGGGACGTTTCACGTGTGCCGGAGACGATAGCTTGGGACGTTTCACGTGTGCCCGGAGACGATAGGTTGGGACGTGTCACGTGTGCCGGAGACGATAGGTTGGGACGTGTCACGTGTGCCCGGAGACGATAGGTTGGGACGTGTCGCCAATGACGTTATAGGAGACAACATTCTGGATCTGCTTGTTAGCACCCCCTTTTGTTTCTGTTTTTTTTTTTAGAGATGTGGGTATGGAGGAAAAGAGAGAGGGTGTTGTTTTCTGACACTTTGTGAGTTCCCTGACACACATATTTATGTATAAAAGACATAAAAAAGTGCATTTTGCAAAATAGGTCCCCTTTAAGTATGATTTTGGTTAATGACATAATTCTGTTCCACCACTTCATATAACAATTTACAAACAGCGGCATTTCCAAAAATGAGCCACCCTGTATTAGAGCCAGTGTGTGTGTGTGTGTGCACGTTCACCTTCAGGATGATGTCTCCCTCCTGCAGGTTCCCGTCTTTAGCAGCCAGGCCCGTGCTGGTCATCTGTTTGATGAAGATCTGACTACCAAGGCGCAGCCCGTACTCTATACACACACACACACGCACACACACACACACACACACACACACGGCATACTTTAGTTTGGTGCCTAGATGTTCTTCCATTTTGTTTTGCCTTCTAATAAATCAAATAACTATGCATATCTTCCACTGTACTGTAACTTCTCATTTTATTTTATAACTGTCTCTTGCTATTTTAGTTTGTTTTATAAAAGGACATATTCTGCTCATTTTCAGGTTCATATTAGTATTAAGTTTCTCTACTGCCCCTAAGCCTATCACGTACAATGTTTTGGAGCGCTAGCCAATAGAAGCACAAGTGTTACCCCAGGTTTAGTAAAAACAATCAATAAAAAACAAATGTGTTTCACCCATAGCATATCATCATCATATCATGTCGGAGCTCAAGCCAATAGAAGTGTGAAGTGGGGGGGGATTGTGTGGGAAAGAAACTCCCTTTGGGGGGAACACAGGGATTTTAAACTTTACAGACCATTTACAATGCACACAAACCTGTATAATACATCACAGGAGAGGGAACACCCAAAAAGCTGAATAGAGCCTCTTTCCTCTATTTGTATTCTCTTGGCTTTTCAATGAGTGTTTGGAAATGTATGTAAATGTCATTTCATAATGTGTTTCTGTTGCATTAAATCGAATTGCTATAAGTGTTTTTTGTAAAGCTCTTTGAGTTGCATTGTATTGAACTGTGCTATATAAAATAAAAACTTCCCTTGCCTTATTTGAAGCGATAGACTAAAAACAGAAAGATTTGTATTGTGTACAGATTGTAAAGCCCCTTGAAGTAAAGTTGTGATTGTTCTGCTTTTAGATATTACTAAATATAATCTGTATTGAATAGCAAGAACTCTATTTTTTGTAGTTTTTCAAAAGTATTTCATTTTGGTTTTGCAGCAGTTATGGGAGTTTAAATGTTGCTTAGTTTAAATATCGTGGGGTAGTTTCAGTATAACTTTGTAAATGTATACTGCAACATTGTTACCCCGTGGCATTATTGCAATTTTATTACCTTAAACCTGTAATATAAATAGATTTTTAGATAGTTTGATTGTTTTATGTCAATAACATGCTAACCACTATGTAGATGCAAACCGTTTTGGAACAATATTTATGTTGAAATAAATATTATACCATAAAAAAAAACCTGCATATGCAAACATTACAAACTAGGGTTTTTCATTTGTTATATTTCTTTAAATCAAGCTTATTTTCACTACACCAATTGGGACGTTGTTGTTACATAAAAAAAATAAAAGATCTAATTCATTTACAGGTTTTATTGCATAAAATAATTTAAAAAAGTTAAAGTAACACCCAGCTACTTTGAGCGAGTGGGTGTCACAGCTGATTCCCTGCTGGGTTAGTGAGGGGTGAATGTTAGAAGAGCTAAGGGGATCTTTCCTTTGATAACTAAGCCTCCACGCCTCCACCAGGAGCTGCCGTTACAGACACTAGTATAGAAAGGGACTCTTGATGTGTGCTACAGTATCTTAAAGAATCACAGAAATGATTAAATAATGAGGTGATGTTACACTATTGTTCTGTAGCGATCTGAGCAGATCAGTACCTAATCAAAGTGTAGTCCTAGTTATAATGTAGAGGTGGGAGAAGTACTCAGATCTTGTACTTGAGTAAAAGTAGAAGTACCAGAGTGTAGGAATACTCTGTTACAAGTAAAAGTCCTGCATTCAAAATGTTACTCAACTAAAAGTAGAAAGTATCAGCATCAAAATATAATTACCGTAAAGTACCAAATAAAAAAAGTCGTTGTGCAGATTGGTCCATTTCAGAATAATATATATGATATGTTTTATAATGATTGATCATGAAAGTGTTCTCAAAGCTGGTAAAGGTGCAGCTAGTTTGAATGACTTTGTATACTGCAGGGTAGCTTGTGAATTTACTCCAGGTGGAACTAAAGTCTGATTATACACTTGATTATATTTCACATCATTCATCCACATTTGTGAAGTAATTAAAGGTATTACATAAATGTAGTGCAGTAAAAGTACACCATTTGCTCTGTTTAATACAGTGTATGTTTGAAACTGGCAGTGGAGAACATCTTAAAAAGCATAATTATAATTATTGTGTTTCTTTTGGGGCTGCATCATCTGGAAAAAATAACTATTTGCAAATATTTTGACTGATATTGCAATTGCGAAAGGATTTGCGATATAAGCAGGGATTATCTTTTTTTCCCACTATCCTTGAATAATATTTTTTAAATGATAATTGTGTTATTTTGTTAAGAGGATCGGTACCAAAGAAGACATTTTTCACAAGTCTGTAGAATGCAGTTTGTATTCCGGCACTTCGCTGAAGCACTACAATACTTTATTTATATATATTTTAAGTATTTTGCTCTGATGAACTGTGCAGCCCTGGTTTCTGTGTATCCAGTCATGTGACCTTTGTTAAACAGGGGGTCTTCTGCTCTCTTACCCTCGCTGGCTCTGTTCTTCACCAGAAGCACGTTGACGGGTTTGTCCAGCGGCTCCAGCTCTCTGGAAGGTTCTGGGGATGGAGGGTTGTCATTGAGCCGGTCCCTGCTCTTATACCTCCCCCCTCTTCCTCCCCCTTCTTCTCCTCTCTCGTACTTGTCCTCGGTGCGGGACCCCTCCCCGGGGCTGCGTCCTCGGCTGTGATACCTCTGGCGATCTGCGCTGCTGTCCAGGGCCCGCCCCCGGCTGCCGTCCCTCCTTGGTCTGTCGGGGCTGGGGGAGCTCCTCTCCTGGCTCCGCCCACGGCTCGTCCCTCTCTGGTTGGAGTCCCGCCCCCCCCCGTACTCGGGGTCCAGGTATGCTTTGCTCTCTGAGATGTGTTCGCGGTCCTGGTCGCGGTACCAGCTGTTGTCATTGTCGGCGTCGTAGTAGTGATTGGAGGGGGTGTACGCCCGACTCTCTGCACCTGGGGAGGGGGGTTGCTTCAGTGAGTGCACTGCCGACTTACGGGGTCTCTTCACTGTCTGACAGAGAGAAGAAAAAAAAAAAATGCTTTAATACATTACATTAAAAAGGCCCAAACACCCCTTCACTGACACCAACCACCATTCTACACATTTATTAGAGAAGACCTGTTCTGCTTTTTGGGTTCTCCCTTCCCTGTAGTGTGTTCTATAGGTTTTAGTACATGTCAATGTTCTGCAAAGGCTAAAATCCCTGTGTTCCCTCCAGAGGGAGTTTCTCTCCCACACACTCCCCTCCCGCCTGAAACACCTCCATAGGATTCCTTTGTTTACTTCCGTAACATAACGACATCACTATAACCATCGTGCTTGTTACTAATAGACTAAGGGGAGGGACATCTCTAAGCGGTTGACCAATCACATTGGCTTTAGGGAAATGTCCCAGCAGTTTAGGATAATGAAGGATCTAATCTATTACATCTGCCCTGGTCTGCACGACTCTTCCCAGAAGCCACAAGCTCCGAGGGGCGTTGTCGTCCAGGATCAAAAACTTTCCTGACTTGCGTTTCGGCAGATCCCTGCAGATCACCAAAGAGAGGGTCAGCAAGGATTTTGGCTTGTCTATCCACAAAGTCGACCAGGTCTTTGAATCTCACTCTTCCCTGGCTCCTTTCTTGGATCTCGAATGCCAGCACCCTCCATCTTTCTCTCAATTTATAGGGTACCTTTGAAATGATAACTCTCATATTCGTAGGGTTATCCAGCTCCTTCATGTAATCCACATCCTCCAAGGCGTTTCTGCAACTTAAAAGGAATAGGGAAAACTTGTTGAGTGCTTGTGAGTCCTCTGGTTTTATTTTAGAACCCTTTCCATCAAAGCCGTGGCAATTTTCAGTGGGTTGCCGTAGCTGTTATATCAATCTGCTTCTTGATTACTTTGCATATGTCCTTTTCATTGTCACTTTGTTGCTGATGAGCCCCACTAGCTGATGTACTTGAGTCCAGAGCCTTTGGTGCTTTGGGTCTTGCTCCAAGTGCTGACGGTCTTAATCGCACTGTCTGTGGCGTTGTCCTCCGACATTATTCAGACGGTTCAATTTACCAAACGACAACAGCTGTTTTACCCAGTGGCTCGAACTCCAATGGACAGGCATGAAGAGTAGCGTGACAGCCTGCAGTCCATGTCCACACGGTAGAGAATAATGACCAATAGCTGACCAATCAGTCTCTGTTTGGGGAGAGAACCCTGTGCTCTGTTCGGTCAAACGATGAGCCAGAGACTAGTGGAAATGGATTCTAACCTGACGCTAACTTACTGTTTGCTAAAGAAAACGCAACCTCTGTTGTCTGTCGGTTCTCTGAGGTTAAGCTCAGCTGCATTGGGTTGCTACATCACACGGCAACACAAAAACATTTTTACCAGCTCCTTAAACAGGACAGAATA
This sequence comes from Harpagifer antarcticus, assembly GCA_902827135.1. NCBI lineage: Eukaryota > Metazoa > Chordata > Actinopteri > Perciformes > Harpagiferidae > Harpagifer > Harpagifer antarcticus. The sequence continues at coordinate 2,506,022 of CADEHL010000883.1, read as the reverse complement.
ATGCGTACCAGTGAAAGTTTCGACTAATAAAGACACAGCCGAAAGCCAGCATGCAAGCCAAACTAAGCAAAGCACATTTACAGATGCCTTCACAAGCGTTACGCTCAGGGGCGGACTGGGACTACAAATCAGCCCGGGACTCTCGACCGGCCCACTTCGGTACCGCCGGCCCACCGCGTTGCTAGTGACTTACCGCAGAGGTAGACATTAAGGGTAAAATGCTACTGGCATTATATTATCACTGGCCCCACCATTGTAACCACTGGCCCGGTGCATTCGTCCAAAAAAATAAAAATTAACACATTTGTTGCAATAGTAATTAATGCACTAACTTCCTCATTTTCCTGAATTGTTCATATTTGGTTTATTAAAATAATAATATTGTGGACATTGTTAAAAAATGTCTGCTATTATTATGAGTATTATTACATTACATTACATTGCATTTAGCTGACGCTTTTATCCAAAGCGACTTACAATAAGTGCGTTCGACCAACAAAATACAAACTTGAAGAAAAACAGAATCATATAAGTACATCAGGTTTCATAGAGCAAAAACATTTCAAGTGCTACTCAACTGGCTTTAGGTAAGCCAGTCCTTTATTAGTATATAAGTGCTTTGTTAATAGTTCTATTGCTCGAAGTGGAGTCGAAAGAGATGAGTTTTCAATCTGCGCCGGAAGGTGTGTAAGCTATCTGCTGTCCTGATGTCAATGGGGAGCTCATTCCACCATTTTGGAGCCAGGATAGCAAACCCACGTGTTTTTGTATAATGCGCTTTCTGCCTTCCTGTCATTAGGAGTTAGACATGTAGTGGCTATGTAATAGATTAGATCCTTCATTATCCTAAACTGCTGGGACATTTCCCTAAAGCCAATACCTTTATATTGTCTACTCTTCACTTACTTGTCAGCATAGGTCGGCATTGATGTACAGAGCCGACAGAAGACCTTGTTTATATTGGCATCATATTGAGAGGTGCAGTGACGCGTCCTAAAACCAGGAAGTAAGCTGCTGGTTCCCTCGACAAAAAGCAATGGGATTTCTCCACAGGGTTTTGGAAAATAGATGGAAATAAGGTATGTGGAAAACAAACCTGTTTGATAAATGCACGTTTTGTTCAGCCGGATAATCTCCACATGTCTACCCTACTTTTATAATTTTCGAATTATAAATATAATCGATAAAGGGTTTAGGACGCGTTACTGCACCACTAGAAGCCAACTCCATCGATCAAGCTGAAACTTTCTCTCTCCATTAACTCATCCGGTGACTTTCTTTTATTTGAAGATTGTTTTTTGCCCGGCGCTTGGCCGGTTACCGCTGGTATTAAAACATTTTGGCGAATGGTTAGGTGCGCGATAGTCTGTAGTGAAGGAGCGCGCTCCCGCTCACGGGAGCCTGCTCGCGCTGCGCTCACGGGAGCCTGCTCGCGCTGCGCTCCCGCTCACGGGAGCCTGCTCGCGCTGCGCTCCCGCTCACGGGAGCCTGCTCGCGCTGCGCTCCGCAGCAAACAGCCGTTTGCTTTTCACCCAACAACGACAACCGACTCACTGAACGCTCTGTTGTAGCGTTGATAAACGAAACAATTTAACAACATTGCTAGTCAAAATACCAATACGACAGGACAATATTTTTAAAGCAATATTTTTAGTGGCCCAAGCGGGCAAGTGGAAAGTACGTTATGCTGGCCCGGGGTGTCTAAATAGTGGTTCCGGGCCAGCAGGCAATTTATAATGTCGAGCCTGCCGGTTACCGGCCGGCCCACATCGTCCGACCGGCCGACTTCAGAACCGGCCCATCGGGATTCGTCCCGATGGCCAGTCCGCCCCTGGTTACGCTATACTACAGGTCCTAACACAGGTAGCTGCATGGGACCTGTGAGGAGCATCAGGATCATTTAAGGGGTGAAAGACGGAGATCCAGGAGCCAGGATGGTACGGCCATTTCATTTAGAAGCAAACAAACTCAAGGACGAGCTTTGTGTTTTACGGTTGCTGTGGCGACAAATACTTGGCTCACTGAAGAGCTGACAGTCATTTACTGTTCATTAGACCTGGATGAGAACTGAAAACACAACAGAGCAGCATCACCATAACCAGCCCAACATAAAACTAATGGAACATTTGTGGAGCTCACGTAAAGAAACAAAAATGATGAAGAAGATGTGTATTATTTAAATAATAAAAAAAAGGAATAAAGATAGTCTTTATCTGGTACCGGTTTGTTCAAAAGACGAAGGACTATCTCTGAGAGAAAAGCATAAATAGGAAACGTGGATAGTGTGTCTCAGACAGGAGTGAAGATACAGCTGCATGATGTGTAAGTGGCTGTTCAGAGCAGCAAATCAGATTCCCTTGACATGTCAGGCTTTTATATTTAGCTGCATGCAGCAGCCAGATTAGTCCAGTGCACACACGGGAGAGGACTGCTGCTACTTTTAGAGAAGCAGAAACACGAGAGAAGAGGCAGTCAGGCAGGAAAACACGCACACACACTCATTTTACATATATGGAAACTCTGCAGGCGACACAAGTGTGTTGTGGCAGAGAAACTCCCTCTGGAGAGAAGTTGGGGATTTTAGCCTTTATTTGCATTTACTTTAACCATTTAGATACACAGAACCTATATATACCCACTAGAGGAAAGGGAGAACCCCACAGAGCAGAACAGGGCCTCTTCAACTCTGCAGAAGGAGACTGCATAGACCCTGTGTGTAGTTCATACTCACTATTTTAGCCACTTTACCACATTTACGGAGGGACTGCACAGCGAAGGAATGAGGCACGTTGTCCATGGGGATGGAGTTGACCTGAATGACACGATCATTCTCACTGGACAACAAAAAGAAAACACATAAAATGATAAGACAACTATGAAAACTAAATAAAAATCTGAATGTCACATCAACAATGTTTCACCAAAAATAGAGTCTTGCTTTGTGCCAAAAAGTTGAAATTAAATGTAGAATGCTTTTTTTTAAAGATTGATTTATGAGTCAGTCAGAGACCAATGTCTCTGGACTTTATGTTCAATTCATTTCCTGAAATAAATAAGAACTGAGCTGCTGCAGCACAAGCTCTTTGAAGATCATAATATTTAGCAAGATATCATGAGCAGATCTCCTGCTGGTTCACTAAAATATAGGAAATACAAAATATATTCACTACAATGATATGATATAGCATGGTCAGACAGGGTGGCTGCACATGTGAAGAGAATGCACTGAGCTTTGATGAGATGATGACAGATGATCTGACCATGTGATGGGAGTCAGCAGCTACAGATGCTGCACACTTTACAAGCAGCATCAATGGTATACACTTCCTGCTTCGTTAGTGGGCTAATGTATTTATATTTTCTTTAGCTAATATTGGATGTTTACATAACTACACATATGAAGCGTTACAATAAAGATCGCTTTGGTGTGTAAGCTATCTGCTGCCGGAAGGTGTGTAAGCTATCTGCTGTCCTGATGTCAATGGGGAGCTCATTCCACCATTTTGGAGCCAGGATAGCAAACCCACGTGTTTTTGTATAATGCGCTTTCTGCCTTCCTGTCATCAGGAGTTAGACATGTAATGGCTATGTAATAGATTAGATCCTTCATTATCCTAAACTGCTGGGACATTTCCCTAAAGCCAATACCTTTATATTGTCTACTCTTCACTTACTTGTCAGCATAGGTCGGCATTGATGTACAGAGCCGACTAAAGAAGACCTTGTTTATATTGCCATCATATTGAGAGGTGCAGTGACGCGTCCTAAAACCAGGAAGTAAGCTGCTGGTTCCCTCGACAAAAAGCAATGGGATTTCTCCACAGGGTTTTGGAAAATAGATGGAAATAAGGTCTGTGGAAAACAAACCTGTTTGATAAATGCACGTTTTGTTCAGCCGGATAATCTGTATAGGCCCAAAATACACATGGTTTTTGTTCTGATCGGGACTTAAAACTGCGACCCTTGGATTCTCAAGTCTCTAGAGACTTAACTACTGCAGCCATTCACATATATATATATGGTTAGCTATGGTGTTTGCAAACGTAAGCTTAAAATGTTGCCACTAATATTGACTATTATTTCACGAATTCTCTCTAAGAGCACAGCATCTTGTAATTTCTGCATTATTATGATGTTGCAAATCCAGCTGCCTCAGCAGACATGGAGGAGGAGAGTGAAGGAGTAAATACAGAGCAGGAAGAACTCTATTTTTGACAGTGTTTCGTTTTAAAATGTGATCAAATCCTGCAGGAAACGTCATTTTTCTTAAGATATACTCTAGAAAATGTGTGACTTTTTTAATGCACTGACTTGTTGTTTCCATGGGAGTTCCAAATAATGAAGGAAATTATTTAAATGTGACTAAGTATGTTTGTTTTCTTTAAAAAGTTGTATTAATCTAGTTTAAAGAACAATTACTGTATTGTAACCGTGATTTAAAATGACCCATAAGGTGATGGAAGATATTGGCCATACCAGGCTCTCAGACCTATTATTACTGTTTTTGCATTTCCCCCCAAATCGTGCAGAAGCCCTTATCTGACCTTCCCTTTGAAAGGTTTCTGGAAATGTACAGACCCTTTGCTGCCCTCCAGTCCATCTAGCTGTGTCAGACTTACAAGAGTAATCCGTCTGCTGGGCCCCCCTGCAGCACGTCTGACACGATGATGGACGTCTCACCATTGTCCACGTTGGGGTTGTCACGGCCACCTGACACCGCGATGCCGAAACCCATCTTAGTGTCCTGCAGAAAAAGGAATCACACAGTACATTCAGACAGAATGATATACAGTACACACTAACAACACTGACCCTCTGGACTGAGAGGAGACAGGGTTGAAGCTCTGAGCCTATGCGCCTCACATGACACGCTGAAGTTAGGATACAGATCATGGTTTAGGTAAAACATTGAAAAAATAAACCGGTCATGTTTCATGCTTTGAGTCAGCATTGACTTTTTATTCAAGTGTCAACCAAGAGTCAGATCATCGTGTGTCCCTTACTGTAGCTAAAGCTAGGCTGCGGTACGAATTGTCAGTTTAGCTTAGGAAGGCTCCTAACGGAGTGAAATGACCCGGAAGCCGTTTGAATTCTCTAGATGATAGGAAAGGAGCTTTGAACCTCCCTTCCTCCTTTAGCTTAGGAACCACTGGACCTCCATTTACGAAATGCAACATCCATCCGTTCACGGATAGAACCGATCGTGACCGAGAAATGCAAATCATGAAAGTTACGGTGCTTATTCAGCAATTTAAAACGTATACCCTAACTTGCCAAAGTGCTTTGTTTTGAACGTTCAACACTATAATAATCAAAATGAGAATTATGAATGTTACTTTTTCACTGTAGAATGATCAAATAAAGTCATTTATTTATAACAAATAAAATAGTATTTATTTTAAAAGTTTCATACAATCATACGTATTGTGATTTGTGTGGATTAATAGGTCTGACCGCAGGGTGACAACAATACGTTTCACTATACTTTTTTATTTAATTTCCAACCTTGGTAATGAAGAATATATGTTTTACCTCATGTTCGCGTTCCTAAAACCGCATGAAACAACTCCATAAGAACGCAAGGTGCAAAGTATCTATGGGCGCATGCAGTAGTCTGCTGTACAGAAATGTGTAGTTTCCATACGGCAGACGTACATGAATAACATCCGCTGGCACAAGTACATCGGATAGTTTAAGTGCAGTCGGATTCTCAAAGCATTTACAATTGGTAATTACAAAATTGCATTTGCTATTTCACATGACATTAAGCTCACTTTGGTGCCCTTGTTGCTTTTCCATTAAATGCTACTGACGGATTTCATGAAGATGGGTTAGCTATGATCAGGGCAGCTCTATTTTAAGGAGAGTGTTCAGGTGCACGGAAGAAATCTGGCCTAGAAGAGATCATGTAAATGTATTCCATGGATGGACACATTCAATGGTATGTAATTGAGGAGTAAAATGCGTATGAATGTTTCATTTAGATCTGAATAATGGTTTCCTCAGTATATTATGTAAGATACCAGATATCAATGCTTCAGTTGATCCATCGACATAAAAAACAGCTATTTTTCTTTCTTTGTTTTGTTGCACTGTTGACATTATTTTAAAAGGAACGTGTCTTATCTAGGAGTTTGAGGTGATGCTTTCAAATAAAATCAGTCACATCCTACTTTGTCTACGGCCCGGCGTATTTGCCTGTAGGTGGCAAATACTGAGTTTCCGTCCCCCGCCCTGGGGTAAACACAAATAACTCCAGAAAAGAGTTTAAAAGATCAATTTTGGAGCTCCTTCAGAAGGCTGATAAGGGCAAATATATCTTTAGGAAGTTGATCAAGTATTTAAACTCAACCACTGCTGCTAGCTTTGTCACTGCTCTGGAGATAGTAAGGCTAGGAAAACTGTTTACAGTCGGACAATATACAAACAAACAAACAAACAAATCATTCATTAAAATATCACGGCATATATTTTCAGACTTCAAAAAGCAAATTGAAAGTAGAAATTAGAGTTACGTCTCTCTCGGCAAAGACGGTAGAGGAAAGCATCATTAAAACAGCAACAAATGAGGACATTAAATGAGCTCAAGCATACTCAATAGAGTCAGAAATGTAAACACTATTGAACAGACAGCGCTGTTATGCAGATACGGCTGACTGCTGTACGTGGCTGAGGAACAAACAGAAGAGGATGGGACACTGCAAGGGATTTAAGTCATAATTACATTTGACAGAACTATTTTTATGTTTAATGTTTTACAAAAGAATTTCGTTATTTCCTTAGTAATAATAGGTAAACATAGCAATAAAATGTTAACAGCTTTCCCTGTTGTAGTTCTACAATTTGATAAACAAACTATAGTTTGTAATATGCTGTGATATCGAATATGTTTTGCGGCTCCACACCAATTGTATTGTCGGAAAAGGGGTCAAAATGGCTCTTTTGATTAAAGTTTGCTGACCCCTGGCCAACCTGATGGAGCAGACACACATCTTATTCTGTTCATTCCTTTCATGTCAGACTTTCATTTGTGCAAACCTTATTTTATGATGCTGTTGTCTCTACCAAGATGAATGAGATGCAAAGAGTAATGGCACTTCAGTTGGGTAAGTATAACACCTTCCTGTACACTCTACTATGTATACACTATATGCATTTTTCAATGTACAATATTTAATTTTACATTATTTTGTTGTATAATTTATCTTCTCTTTACATGTATATAGACTCCTGCATTAACTTGGTCCCTTACAACATTCTCTGCAGGATTTAGCTTTAGTTAAAACATTAAAAAAATCGTATAACTTGCACATTTGTCTTGCAACATAATCTGCACTAATATATTCTACTCTGTTTCTTCTTGCACTATTTTTATTTTATTTTTACATTTGCTTTATGGCTTATGTTGCATTGTTAGAGGAGCTTGTGATTTAAGATTGTCATTGCCATATCTACACTTTAGCTACTGTGCATATATGACAATAAAGTCTTTGAGGGTTAGTGGAAATGGAAAATCAAAGCTAAAAAAAAAATCTACAATTCTGCAGTGAATTGCTAAAAAATAAACCGGCCCGTCCACACGGCGGCGTGCGTTGAAACTTCAACGCGTCTGCCCATTCACTTTGAATGGGGTGACGTCACGCTTTGTCGAACTGCATTGTGGTTCCGCTTCGCTTTGCTCGCGTTGTTCGCTTCAAAAGTTGAGCAATGTTCAACTTTTGAAGCTTAGACGGGAGCGTCAGCCAATCAAATCATATGCCAGTACAAGCTCTAGCAAATCAAACCGCGTGCTTGCTGTCAGGGGCGGGAGATTCATGTGATTGGTTGTTGGTCGAGTTTCAGACACGCCCACCGGCAAGCTTCAATGCACGCCGCCATGTGGACGCTGCATAACCCCTAGATTCCAATGGGTCTGTCTGCGCCGCGTTAGCCACTCTAGTCAATGGGTGCTATTCCACCGCATATGGCTAGAAGCGTCTCGGCGCTGGGCTCCGCTAAAAATATGATGCAAGTCTATTTTCGACGCGACGCGAGGCGTTGCATAGCGCCGGGCAAGAAGTGGACTGGTCAGAGCATCCAGTCAATCCCCAAAATAAACTCATTTTGCAGACCCTATCCCTCCGTAGTCTTTCAAGTAGGAGGAGAAATGCCAGCGTTCTCCTCCGGTTTACAGGCACAGTGTACATAGAATAATTATGATGATGAATGCAGGGCTCGACATTATAATTGGCCCGCTGGCCCGGAAGCACTATTTATACACCCCGGGCCAGCATAACGTACTTTCCACTTGCCCGCTCGGGCCACTACATATATTGTTTAAAAAAATATGTTTCCTGTGGTATTGGTATTTTGACAAGCAATTTTGTTAAATTGTTTCGTTTATTAACGCTACAACATAGCGTTTCGTGAGTCGCTTGTCGTTGTTGGGTGAAAAGCAAACAGCTGTTTGCTGCGGAGCTCAGCGCGAGCAGGCTCCCGTGAGCGCGCTCCTTCACGACAGACTATCGCGCCACCTAACCATTCGCCACAATGTTTTTAATACCAGCGGTAACCGGCCAAGCGCCGAGCAAAAAAACTATTTTGAAATAAAAGAAAGTCACCGGAGGAGTTAAAGGAGAGTGACAGGGAGCATGAGAAGAAGAGGGAGAGAAAGTTTCAGCTTGATCGATGGAGTTGGCTTCTAGTGGTGCAGTGACGCGTCCTAAAACCCTTTTATAATCTATCGATTAGATTTATGATTCGAAAATTATAAAAGTAGGGAAGACATGTGGAGATTATCCGGCAGAACAAAACGTGCATTTATCAAACAGGTTTGTTTTCCACAGACCTTATTTCCAGCTATTTTCCAAAACCCTGTGGAGAAATCCCATTACTTTTTGTCGAGGGAACCAGCAGCTTACTTCCTGGTTTTAGGACGCGTCACTGCACCTCTCAATATGATGCCAATATAAACAAGGTCTTCTGTCGGCTCTGTACATCAATGCCGACCTATGCTGACAAGTAAGTGAAGAGTAGACAATATAAAGGTATTGGCTTTAGGGAAATGTCCCAGCAGTTTAGGATAATGAAGGGTCTAATCTAATCTCTAGCCATTACATTTCTAACTCCTAATGACAGGAAGGCAGAAAGTGCATTATACAAATAATAATACTCATAATAGCAGACATTTTTTAACAATGACCACAATATCATTATTTTAATAAACCAAATATGAACAATTGAGGATATGAGGAAGAACTGATTGTTCAAATGTTGTAGTACAAGTAGTAAGTGCATAAATTACTATAGCAACAAATGTGTTAATTTTCTTCATTATTAGTCGATATTTTTTTTTTTGGACGAATGCTCCGGGCCAGTGGTTACAATGGTGGGGCCAGTGACAATACAATTCCACCGGCCCGGAGGGCCAGTGGCTTTTTACCCTTAATGTCTACCCCTGGAATGCATTTTTTTTACCACTAAAATACAGCAACACATCTTTGATTCATGTCGTTTATAACTGGAATATTACAATTATTATTAACTTTGTCTGCACAAAGTAGCCTGTCGAGGAAATATGTCCAAATCAACAAAAACTGCGAGCCGGCACGCAAAACGCGCCCGCTGGGTTAAGACGCTGGAGGAGGTCGGACCAAAACCGCGGCCCAGCCGTGACGCGGCGCAGACGGACCCGGTGGAATCTAGGGGTAATTATAGCATAGGCATAGCTGTCACAAATGGTAACCCCACATAATTCCGGACCCATTTAAATAGCTCTTCTTAAAGTTGCAATGATGTAACTCAGCTGTTCCTACATACAGCCATCACACAGTATACTGTACTAATGTTGACATGTTGGCTCTCTCTCTCGGAAGTTACCTTATGGTAGCTGGTCCCTCCGTGGGCTTTTGGTGAGTAATGCTAACACTAGCTGATAGCTGCTACATGTTAGCATATATTTATATATGCAGTCTATGGTTAGCACACAGCAGCAGCGGGCCCCTACCTAGCGGCCGTCAAGACGGAGGTGAGCTATCTGCCCCAGCTTGGAGGCTGGAGCTGAAGTGTCCCGCCTCAGTGCGGTCAGTGGCCGGTCCCTGCTTCACCTCACCGCTAATCTCCACCGAGCAGGCAGTGCGCAGTGACACTGTTGGCATGGCATCAACTGTACCGCAGCACACTGACTGGGACTGACCCACTGAGAATATACAGTACAGTATAAACCAGTGGTGGGTAGGACATTTACTGTACTGAAGTACTATTTTGAGGTACTTGTGCTTTACTTTAGCAATTACATTTTTGCTACTATGCACTTCGGTTCTACCCTGGTTCTACCCCACTACTATTCAGAAGTAAATAGTGTACTTTTACTCCACTACATTTATTTAATATCTTTAGTTACTACTTTACAGATTTGTAAAAGGCATTCAAACTAGCTGCACCTTTACCAGCTTTGATAACAATTTAATGCAACAATAATTATAAAACACATATATTGTTCTGAAATGGACCTATCTGCAGAATGACTACTTTTCCTTTTGGTACTTTAAGTATATTTTGACTAATACTTTTGTACTTATACTTCAGTAACATTTCGATTGGAGGAGTTTTACTTGTAACAGAGTATTCCTACACTCTGGTAATTCTACCTTTACTTAAGTACAATATCTGAGTACTTAGATCACCTTTGCTTGTACTTTACTTAAGAATTTCTATTTCATGCTACTTGATACCTTTACTCCACTACATTTCCTACTTTTTACACCACTTGATGTATCAGACAGACACAGACACAGTCCCTTTTAACATAATACAATTCAGGATTTGTACGTGCAATGAGTTATTGTACTTCTACTTAACTAAAGATTTAAACATCTGGAAATTGTATTATTATTAAATCATTTTTATTCGTCAAGTATTTCAATTATTTATTAAACAGAAAACATGCTTTATCATGAGATATATATATATATCATTATGGATGTATAGTATATGTTGGCCATATCTCTCAAGTCTAGATGCCAACCTTTATCTTTAATATCATCATGACTTGATGCTTGGGCAAGGAAGACAGTGGCCGACCCCTCCCACCCTGGACACAAACTGTTCACTCCCCTCTGGCAGGAGGCTGCGCTCCATCAGGACCAGAACCTCTCACCACCTGAACAGTTTCTTCCCCTCCGCTACCGGCCTCTTAAACAAGGCCCGGCCCCCCCACTGACACTTTACCTCAGCCACAACGCAATTGACACCTAGCCAAATTCCTCGTACGTGTGAACCTACCTGGCAATAAACCCGTTTCTGATTCTGGTTCAAAAACATTGTCTTTGTATGCCAATGAGGCAGTTTGAATGTAATCGTTAGGGCTGCAGGTTGATGTATAGATGGATGGTGTTGGAAGAGATCTTGGCCTGGGCCAGTTAAAGAGTCCGGACCTGCTTCTCAACACTCTTTTTAACTTATTTTTAAAAGTCTAATAGGTTCAGAGCAAGTCGCTGGAGGCAGACTGAGTACGATGCAAATAACTTTATTTCGTCAAAGACAGAAAACAAAGTCTGAGCAGACCCCGGGATCCTACTGCTAAACAAACGTTGTATTAGCATTTTTATAGCTAACGCCTCCATGTCGCTTATTGGTTGACCTACAGTAGGTGAAGGACGATAAACCAACTCCCCTATTCTTTGTTGTAACTCTTTTTCGCACAAGTTTCCGTGCACGTGTCCATGGCCGTGTTCCCTGCTCTACATTGACCGACTCTTGACCTGGTTAGTTTTCTAGCAGGTGAGAGGAGAGTTTTTACTTTTGTCCATTGTCCTTTTCGTTTACCCTTGACACTCTTAATTCCACTGTTTGTGAGGCCTTGTTTTTCACCTAGTTCGCACAATATGCTCTTAGCATCAATTACCATAAGGATCCCATTTTGAGTCCTTTACTACTACATTGCATAACATTATATTCCATGCAACATCTCCTACTACAACAATGGAAGCTGGAGACCAGGTGCAGTGGATGAACTCACCCGCTGCAGAGTGACGGAGTACTGCTCCCACACCATCTCCTCCATCCCCGAGCTCTGCAGGGAACACACACAGCACAGGGTTAGCCGAGCAGACAGCAGGTATACAATGCATTCAGCAGCACAATGCTCTGTGAATAAAGTAAATAACAGGTGCAACAAAGAGATGTTTACAGAATAACTAATTAAACTGCTTTCTGAGCCAGGCACAACTCGATTATACACACAGAGATACACATTAGGCAATTCTGTGTGCAGTAAATACATTTAGACCAGTATCACATTTTGATTTGTAAGCGTTTCTCAGAATACTTTGTCATAACCTCTACAGTACATCTATCCTCAGAATCACAATTCCTTTATCTGTCCCGCAACATGAAACTTACTGTATTATAACAGCAAGAGTGCAGATTAATTAGAAAGAGTAGACTTACATATTATATAATTTTTTTTAAATACAATTAAATTAGGCTCACATTTTAAGTTAAAAAAAACACAATAAGTACAAAAACAATAACAGAGTACACCATGGTTAAAAACTAACCATGTAGCAGTAAACTACTACTAAGTAGCAGTATACTTTGAAAATAAATGAGCATCTAAAATTATACAATTAGATTATAGTGTCTACAGATTGAAAAATAAATCAAAAGGCTACAAATAATTGAATTGCACACATTTATATACACACATTAGTGCATATAGCACAAATATTTTATATTTACAGGCATTAACTACGGTGTACGCTCATGGAATTATTGTGTTTATGAACCGTGCAGGGATGATGATCACACTTCATCACAGAGCCTATCATTTTGTGTACGCGAGTATGCTAACCATCTTTATTTATATTTCCTGAAGAAGATCAACGACACATTTCATTTAGCTGCAATCCAAAAAGATTGAAGTCAGAACAGCTGGAAACATGTAGACAATTTTAGTGCTGGTGTATTTCAACTGAGCTAAAACCCTTGAAATACTAAAATGTTTGTTGGCGTTCGGTTTAATGGCCGGTTGGTTTTGAGTAAGTGACAGAAGATATGAAGACTTTTTGCCGTCCTGATGTCAATTAAACGCTTCTTCCACCATTTTGAAACAATTATACTGGGGTAGCTTTAAGGAATATTGATATAATCAGATAGTACATTTTACACAAATAAGATAAAAGATTGCCATGTTAAAGTCAAATTTGTGGTCGATTACACATACGTATGTGTAATCTGCTCTAATTTTAGCGTCTGCATTATTACTCTAATCCACCGAGGGAGTGATGGAGGGCAGCTCAGCTCTGCTTCCATTTAAAAAGAATCAACCAAAAACCCTTCCCTCGCACTGCTGTCATTTAAGGTAAGACACGCAACACACACCAACAAAGGCAACACACACACACACACACACAAAAACACACAAGTGTTTAAGATGTTGTGAACATTCCGTGTGTTCTCCATTCAGACCGGAAAAAGTCATTTTTCATACAGAAATGTCAGATGCTGCTTTCAGCCTCTCAAATGTTCTCCGTTTTAAATATCATATTAAAATTAACATTTTGTCACCAACAAGATAGGACATCTTTGAGAGCCTGGGATGGACATTTTACACATTTTCCTGACATGTTATCAACCAAACCAATAATCTAGAAAGTTATCTGTAGAATAACCGATATTGAAAATAATTGACATATTAATACATTGAATATTGTGCATTAAAAATGGTCAGTATAAGAATCTGGCATTCTCGCATCATTATGACGGCTCCTCAATTAAAAAACATTGAAGTCTCTTATTCAAAAAAGGCGTTGAATTTGACCAGCGCTCTCCTGAAACACACACGCATTAGACAATCACTGTTTGCACACAAGGTTGACTTTAATTAAATGTATTATGTCTACAGATTTCACATAACTGTATTAGGTTAGTTAAAAGCAAAAATATTTAAAAAAATAGGTTCAACTTAACATTATTGCTTTCAACTAACCTAATACCTTCTCACCCCTTATCAACCCCCACGGCCCCTCAGATCCACCGCAGCCGGACTCCTATCCATTCCCACATCCACACTCTGCAGCTTTGGGGACAGAGCCTTCTCAGTGGCAGCTCCTAGGCTCTGGAATTCCCTCCCCCAAGATCTCCGTGACTCTGAGTCCCTCACAGTCTTTCAGTCCCGCCTCAAAACACATCTTTTCAACTCTGTCTACCCATAAGCCCCCCCCCCTCTCAATCAACTTCCTCTTTACTGCCTTTTTATTTTACTATACTTACTTGTTTGCCTGTCCTTGTTTGTCTACCCTCCCTCATACTGTAAAGCGTCTTTGAGTTGTGAAAAGCGCTATATAAATAAAATGCATTATTATTATTATTAATACAGTTATGTAAAATGTGTTGCCATAATACATTTAATTAAAGTCAATGTTCATTTTTTTCGGTGTATATGGCCACAACACTTTTCTACTTGTGTTTAATTAACTCCATTCTATTGTACTCCAGTGAGGTTTGACATTATTAGTCTGTGCCTGTTGAACCACTGTTCAAAAATAAATCCGCTCTGTGAGATGCTTTGTTAAGACAATTGTTGTCATGGTTACAAAAACACATATGGTTCAGTTTATGAAATGATAGTGGTGTTACACCTGAAAGACCCCCCTGTCCGCCCTGAACTTTGCTCACTCATATTTACTGCAGCCATTATGTCGAAGGGCTTTTTCCTCTTCAGTGTATATGACCAATGCTCACAGGTACAATATTACAACCAACACAGAGCCACATGGCAATAAGGTTTACCAATCAGCAGTTTGTACTTCCATTTCCATCACTCCAAACTTTTCATCTATGTATCATCTAACGGGCTTTATGAGGAACGACAACGACATTGAAGTTCATCTCTTTTTCTCTTCTTCACACAAACATCTGCTGTCTTGCCGCCTATCTGAGACACACACGCACACACACCAGATGTCCATCAGCTGCCTCTGCTCAAGCAATTTCCTGAAACAATGAAAAGGTCAAAAGACACAGTAGTGTATGACCTGTCGGGCAGCTTTCTGATATACGTTTTTTTTTTATAATAGTCATTTGATTAATTTTAGAGACAATTTTTTTTCTTTTATAGTTACTTTCTGTAAATTAAGTCAATTGCTATGCGCATTGTGCCATTTCAAATTAAGCAAACTAGCAAAGGGAGATTTGTATAGAGCGATGAGTAACTTTACTGACAACAGTGCATGTTCTCTGTAACATGAGCTACTCTAAATATAAAATAAAATCTCTTTAAAAGATCTCCAGCTCCATTGGCACATTCCAGCAGTAGATCTAATTACTCTGTTAGAAACCGTATATCTTATACCTACTATAATACATTCAAATGAATACATACAGTTGACCCTTTAGGAGGATACAACACATCAGCACACTCTGCTCATTCATCCATCCATCCGAGCATGTCCCACCAATCTGAGCAGACAGGAGTTCCCAGCAGGTGCGTAGAGGACCACCAGGCTGCCATTCAGCTGTATAGTGTCCAGCCCCCTCAGCTGGATCCTGGGCCCCCCACCGTTGCTGCCGCCTCCCCCTTCCCTGCTGCAATCTGAGACCACAATCTTGCCCGCCTTGCACCGTTGCCATCTGGGGTAGCCAGCACAGCAGCCCCTCGGCAGCCACTGCAGACTCATGCCTAGCAGAGGAGCCCCCCCCACAGGTGTGCCCCCCCTGCCCTGTGGCTCCTACACCCCTGAGTCTCGTGGTTCATCGTCTGGCTCAGTTGGAGTAGTTCAGACGGCATCACAACCAGCTTCCCATAGGAGAAAGTGCTTAACCCCCCTACCTCTGTGTCCTACCTCCAATCTGGATTAGCCTGCGCCGCGGCGGATTAGCCCTGGGAGGGAGGAGAGACTAAAAATAACTCACAGCGCCTCTTCCACCTCCTGCTGTCGTCCTGCGGAGAGTTCTGAGCGCTCGCACCGCGCTCCTCCACTTCCTGCACAGGCCGGACGGCATGGCCAGGTAGGAGCGGGATCCACAGGTTCAAAGGGAGAGCCAGGCTGGAGTCCAACAGAGCACTGTGTCCGTCCCCCCCTCCCTCTGTCTGTCACTGAGCTCCCCATCCTGCTGCTTTTCCTCTCCGCTCTCACTCTCTCGCTCACTTACCCAAACACTCACATTTGTTCTGCCGTACTTGTGAGGACCACGTGCATCACTTTGGTAAAAAAGTGGTGGGGACTCTTTTTTTCAGATTAAAAAAAACCACTACAGCATGAAGCACCCCCCGCAAACAGTACATACATAAAGACATACATACACACACAATGCTTAAAGTACTTTTGTTGACAACAAGTGCAGTAACTGCTACACTGCTGCAAAGTGGGGGCGACAATTTCTTCACTATTCTCTATTCCTAATATTAAATGTGTCTCAGGTCCACTTGGGTCACCAGAAATACACCCAGAAAGTGAGAACAGTCCTCCAGAATATACATGTTCTCTTGTCCAAATAAACCTTTCTCTTCTCAAAGTTTACAATTCTTTGTGCACGCTATTTTCTGAACAATTTTAACAAATGATCCTACTGTAATGCAAAGTGGTGGGGACATGTCCCCAGTATAAATGACGTGGGGACCGTATACAAACCTTACTCACTTTTTAAAGAAGCTGGCTCATTATTTAGTTTGTGAATATGGATTGTTTTTAAAATGTGTATGCACTATGCACATTGATGGACCATCTATCCTATCGGCGGTAAACAGCTTGTTTTATTAATCAATTAATGCTGCCTCAAACCTGCCAAAACAAAAAACACAAGTGGTGTGAAAACAGCCCCGACACATCATCACCTTTGATTGGATTTTATCAAGTTTTATCAGCATCCAGCTGTTACCGAGCAACATGTCTTATGCTTGCGTCACTTAATACATGTAAGCCCATTATAACTCTTCTAAAAGATATCTGCTGAATGCTCCACTCTGTCCACCCTCTAGTCTTCAACTAGCCCATTTGTCTGCTGTTTGCTTCTGAACAGTGGACAGTGTCTTTACAGCTTTTTCTCTGAAAATGACACACCAGAAAAGTAAAGATGTGGATGGAAGAGAAAAACAATGAGGGGAAAGTCATTCTGTGGAAGTTCTTCACTACAAGATACTCCATAGAGTGGTGCAGGAATTAAAAACACAGAAATTAGTAAACAATTTACCACTTCCGGTTTCCTCGTCTTGAAGTCAACGTTATTTGTTATGTTTTTTTGGTTAGACGCGTAAAATAAAAAGAGATTTACAAGTTCTTTACTACGACAAAAGAATGCATCAGTAAATACTGCACTGATGAATGTCTGAAGCAACTATGTGTCATAAAAACGTAAGTTGCTAACGAGTGTCTAAATGAGACTACTAAAAATCATCACATCGAAGCAGTCTGCGTGATCGGCCTAGGGAGAGACGGCCTGTTTGTCAGCCAGGTCTGAACACCTACACAACAGTTATTAGACCACTTACCAGAACTGTGTAGGCGTTTGAGTCTGGACTAATTACTCCTATCATTCTTATAGGAAGTCAACATCATTAAGCCCCATCAAATGTCTAATCATCCAGAATACATGAAACACCTGTGTGGGTGTTCAGAGGCTGCCATGTAACATCCTTTTTCTCCTGGCTCTCTGTGTTGACAGTTCAGTTAGATTTGTGATTTGATTGATAAACGGTGCGTACGCTCAAAAGATGGCGTTCGCCAGTTTCTAAGCAATCTTTGCGATTTATAAAAAACAAACTTGACGGCAAAATGTGCGGTCCTCCATGCAAACTCTGACCCATCTGGACGCGGTACGCACAAAAACGGGAGAGACGAGAAACTGCGACACCGTTGGCAGAAGGAAGAATGGAGAGAAATATGTGGAAATAATAGATAGATAGATTTCATTTCATTTCAAACCTTTATTTAGACAGATAAATCCCATTGAGATCATTGATCTCTTTTTCAAGGGAGACCTGCTCAAGAAGTTCCACATGAAACATAAATAGAACAACAAAAGGACATCACACAGCATCATTTACATAATTATCCACATAAACAGGTACCAAGATCTTTATTAGTCATTGTACAGGTACAACGAAATTACCATATATAAAATGTTAACTCTCATTTATCATATATGAAGAATTCATTTTCAAACATTGATTAAAGCCAATCTTAAAATGATTAAACAAACGCCTGTTTGAGACTCCTCAGTGCACACAAAAACATAACTTGGAGAAATAAATACGGAAATGTTATTGATCACCCCTCGATTATGTTCTCTTGTTAAGAAATGTATTCTCATAAATGATGCGGTAAGCAGGAGGACAGAAATACTTCAAACTGACACCGTTTTGCTTTCTCTAGGTTGTATAGATACGAGCATGGTTTTATATACTATCACGTTTAATCGTGTTTTATGCCGTTTGCTAAGACTTGATAAGTCGCTCGTAAAACACAGGAAGTATGGAAGAACACCATATGTGGTAAATTGTACAGCTAATATAACACAACACATTAGTTGTATTTCCTTTAACTGGTGGATTATGGATATATAGTTGCTGATCGACAGCTGGGACACAAACCACCAAATACAAAAACATAATTCGATCCAGTCGTCATGACTCCACTCCGGAGGGATTCCCCGATCATTTCTTACAGTTTCTCATCAAGGGGTGTCTCCTGTCCCCGGTACAAACACACTGCCTGAGGAAGGCTATGTGTATTGTTTTTGTCTTTAACCTTTTTCGGACCACTTATTTATTTATTTTGGTGACGATCCGACCTCCATGCTGCTACTCTGTTCAAACGGCATCCACCAAACAATATGATTTATCTCAACCTCCCCAAAATAACCAAAATCTGACACGGTGTGAGATGTCTTTTTTAGCTGTTCTGTCGTCATTTCCTGCGATCTTCTTCATAAAGTCAGTCAGAATGAATGAATGAATGGGCGTTTCTTCGACTATTTATAGGCAAATATGGGCGCTACGTGAAGCCCGCAAAAGCTGCACCGCATTTCGAGTTGATTGTGATTTATAAATGGAAACCGGCGTAGGACGTGTTTTATAAATCGGATTATTTTTGTGCGTATTTATTTGCTTTGTCCTACGTAAGCCACCTTCCCACGTGAATCCTACGCAAAGCTTTATAAATGAGGCCCCAGTGCTCTCCCTGTTAATTTCTTTATAGTTCAATATTGGGAAATAACAGCGACAACTCGACTCCTCATATGTCGCATCTAGATTAATGTTACTCTCATTTCCAGAGACAAGTATTGATAAGAAAGTAGTGATAAATAATTGCCATCACAATATTGACCAAAATCATTTTAGCAATAATCATGCAGCCCTCGAATAAGCATTTTGGACGCGTAAATAGTGAGTTTACTGCTCCCCTAAAACATGTGGTACGTGGTATCTGGTCACAGACTCTGGAATGAAGAAACTGTTCCTTGATAACAAAATAATGTTGCAACATATAAACCATATAAACGCCAATAAATATAAATCGGAGATAAGGCTGATAACATTGACTACACCACATGTGCCGTCTTTCCCTGAACTTAACCCAGTGTTTCAAGACGGAATAAAAACACTGACTGTACATTTAAATTATTTGCAAAGACATTGTGGAAATAAACTATTTTAAAAGCCCTATCACTGAATGTTTAAACTAAGTGTCAGTGAATGAAATGACGACTTGTTTAATGTCAATGTCTATACTCTATAGGGTTACAGCAGTGCTTTGGAAAATGGTCCACAGTATCAAATGAATATGAACATAGCTTGTACCCATTGGGCTTAAATGTGCTGAGCGGTTCATATAGCGTGACTAATAGGAGGTGGCGAGGCGTCAAAGGGCTGTAGAGGGTGTCATGAAAATAAGTAAAAAGGTTGAAAATTATGGAAGTTAGTGGAGAAGTGAATATTCAGTGTGGCAGTTGCATGATGTTTACCCGGTGTTAGAAAATTAGCCCGATCAGCCGAATGAAGCAGCGCTGGTGGCAATCACGAGGGAAATCACTGATGAATCATGCGCACGCACGCACGCACGCGTCTATAAGTGGACATTGACCATTGAATTCCAAAACATTTTAATATGTTCCCATCATGACGCCGAACAGCCGGTTTGATGCTGTTAAAGAGGACGTATATTAAGCTCATTTTGAGGTTCATCTTTGTATTTAGTGTCTCTACTGGGACATGTCTCCATGCTTTAATGTTCAAAAAAAGCTCTCTATTTTTCTCATACTGCCTGTGCTGCAGCACCTCTTTTCACCCTCTGTCTGAAACCAGAGCCCAGTCTGCTCAGATTGGTTAGCTGGCCGGCACTGTTGTGATTTGTCAAGCGCTTAGAGATGTGTTGGATATGTCCCGCTCCTTAGCATATCACTTACAATGTGTTGGAGCGCAAGCAGGGCCGGTTCTAGAAATGTTCTAAATTGTATTTATCCTAATAATTATAAAGGTGTGCCTTGGAAATATTTGTTTACATAAATTGTGACCAAACGCGTTTGAGACCCACTGACATGGGCGTCACAGCCATTATATGAGGGTGGGACAAGTCCCCCCCACTTTTTCAAATAATTAGTTTAGACCCCCCACTTTTACCATGCGGAAAGTCCGTGAATCTGTCTACCCACTCGCCGCACTTTGTAAAGCGCTGTGTCAGTGCTTCATTATCAAATCCATTCCACTTGCTTATTGAGAGAACGCCCAAATCAATGAAACTCCGTACCATGTTTTCACTGCTACTTTGTACCAAGGCAGATTCTCACATAGCGCGTGCATGTTCAAGGAGTGTTGCCATAGTTGGACAGCTCAGACCTGTTGTATGAAGCGATGCCGGTTGCGGAGGTAAGGCACACACACCAAATGTTCAGGAAATGGTTAATACAGCGAAAATCAAAGCTGACGATCTCTTGGTTTGATATGTTTTCTTCCCCAGACAACATGGACATAAGAAAAAAAATGTCAAAGAAGAGGAAAGTAAGTCATCAGCTGGTAGCAGTTAATCAGTTAACAGTGATGGTGGCGGCGGCGTCTCACTTCTGGAGAGGAGTTTCGTCTTTATGTCATGATAGAGAGATACAAATAGTGAATAGTTTAGATGAGAAAAGGCATCGAAATGCCAGGTTACTAGTATTTATCATGTAAACAGGGAACATGAATAACCCCATCTCTCTGTGCTCATGTAAACACCATGATGTCCATGTAGAGACGCAGTCAGTGTGTTTTACTGGAGCCTCAGTTCGATAAGAGATTATTTTCTGAGTTCTTTAACTTCGGTACTCTCTCTCAAAATGGTAATGTGCATTATATTTTAATTATACTTCTTATCATTCAGAAGCTTTTTGTGTGTGTTTATGTTTTACTGAGTGCTTATAGGCCATTTCCATCCCAGTATTCAGTTAACTGTTTATTTTCTGTGCACATTACATAGACACGCTAATATTCTACCTACTGCTTGGGACTTTGAGTCTTCAAAATGTCCAATGTCACAGACTGGGACTTACTTTAGAGTCAGTTGTATTTACATTCAGTATGACTTGTTATGATGCAATGTGAAAGAGTATACGGCTCAATAAATAGTGATCACTTCACCACCTCTCTTGACATCTAGGCGCTTGAGAGTGAGTCAGATGCAGAACACAGGGACAGTGGAGAGAGGTCCGTTGCTGAGGTGAGTGATGAAAGGGAAATGACAGTTTAGAGTAAAATGTGATGTGGACCCTCATCCCAGAATTTTAAGGAAATCAGTGGGGATATCGAACAGGAAGCATTTCAGTCAAGGGGCATCATATGACCAATATAGACAGAAGAACAACATTTAAGTCAATGATACCATTCCTAGGTGAACTTAACATCTGTATGGAGTCAGATCAGTCTCAATATTAATAAATGCTCACAGAAGGATTCACAAATGTATTTTGCGATTTATATATAAATGACTCTCCACAACAATATCTCTCACAAATATTTATTGTTGTATATAAATGTACAAAAAATGGGCATTTAAACTGCTTTTTATTCATTCAAAGACGGCTCTGAATTAATAATCAAATATGTTTCCTTTCTTTACTACTGGATGAAATTACAAAATGTACCCATCATTTTCCTCATGCTAGTATAGCCACATAAAAGTATCAAACCACCTGTTAAAATTGCACCAGAATACAGGAAATCTATGTTTTTGTGGGGGGGGGGGGGGGGGGGGACTAAAGTGAGCTATCTAAACACTCAAGAGTCCTTTACCTCACTGAGCTGTAGTTATCAGCCTCAATCCAACAACAATCCGCAGTACCGATGCGTGCCCTCTCTCTCTCTTGCTTGCTCCGAGGCTCTCTCGCATTTTGGCTGTGAGCTGCGGGCGTCTGATAAGTCAACATCCCCCACTTTCATCACTTACAGCGCCCATCGTACAGGGCAAATTAAAAGTGTAACCGGGGTAAAAAGCGTGTTACCTTGACTTAATTATGAATGTTGTTACATCAAGGCTGAAAATTAGGATGAGCCAAACAGTCCAAAACGTTTTTTTCCCTCCCAGAACTACCAGCGCCGCGCCCCCCCAGATCTGGCGCCCTAGGCGACCGCCTATGTCGCCTATGCCAAAAACCGGCCCTGAGCATAAGCCAATAGAAGCGGGAGTGTTACTTATGCCCCTTTCACACCAACGCGGTTCCAGGGCCGGTTCGGAGCTAAAGCACAGTTTTTTCCTGTTCACACCGCAGCGAAGCTGCCTCTAAGCTCCGGAATCCGGTGCTTTTCAAGCACCAAACATTTTTCAGTCTAGAAGCAAGAACCGCATACGTCAAGCTTACGTCGGAGGCGGGGCCGAGATTAACCTGAGCAATAACAGTTTATGGCGAGGACGGCAAAATGAAAGTTGTAACAAGCAGTGGCGCTGACCAAAGTGACTAGAACACACACTTATTAAAAAAAACATACTTTATAAAGTCAGGCAACACTAACCAGGCTTAGTGTGATTCTGTTTATTTGTACCTTACTTTGACCATCCGTTCGCTGTTATTGATCATTGTGGAGAGCAGGCAGACGTGTTGTTTTGTATTATAGCAGCTATCAGATGGAATCAATACATGGGCTGCACAGGTTGTCATGTCCGACTATCACAAGTAGAATCATAATGACAAATACGCCGGTAAAATGTGCCTGTAGAAAATGGCTTATGCCACAATAGGATAGCAACAAGTAGTCAAGATAGTCAGTTTAGCTTCGGTTGCTATGCTAACATCACCCATTTTATACCAGAGAAACTTTCATAACAGCGTTGTGATGCCAAATAGGGGGCAGCACTGCAGCGGTCGGTAAATGCTGCTGAAACACATAAATAAACAATGAACCACGGCACTCTGGAGAAAAGTACAAGGGTTGAGAAGTAGTTATTTCATTTAATCTGGCTTTGTATGATTAAAAGTAACACGATCATCGACCCAACGCCGTTGGAGAGAAAATCAGCGACCTAAACGGTGACGTCATGACGCAGCAGCGGCAGCACCAGTCGGGCTCTGGGCGGTGTGAACAAAACGGGGGCTGAAAAGAAAAACCGGTTCCGAACCAGAAAAGCTCTAACTTGTGGACTGGAGGTCGATCATGTCCCCCCTGAGCCACAGCAGCCCCCTGGAGAACACAGTGGGATATCTCCATGCCTTCACACTGATTCTTTAAAATGGATGACACATCACAGTCTGCTCTCAGGTAGGTCTATCAATGATGCATGCAGCAAAAGTGCTCACTAAGACATTAAATAAACTCTCTCTCATCCTCTCCTGCACAGGTTCACAGTGATGTGCTCTGTATGTATGGCTCTGTAGAAGTGTGACAACACAAAGAGCATATACACAAATATAGGACACACATCAGGTAAGTTTACATCCACCACATGTGAATTATCTTTAAAATGATATCTTTGATCTGTAAAGCTTTCAGTAAATTGACTGGTACGTTTCAAACGATGTTCAGATCGTGCACTGACTGAAGCAGTAGGGTTTCTGTGTGATGTGGTCTGACATGTTGGACACATACTGCATGAGACAAGTGCTGACTCGCTCTCTCCAAGCAATACATTCCACTGCCCTACTGCAGCTTTTCCATCAGCCTTTAAATGCTATGTTTACATTTGCAGATAATGCATTCTGTTATGCTTGATTCTTGAAAAAAATCATAACAAAGAAATAACAAATATAGTTAGTAAAATGAACTCTTTAATGTGTATTTGTGTCTTCTTTCAACGTATGTTATTGAAGAAAATGTGCAAAATCAGTTAAGGAATAAACAAGTTTTTGCCTGTAGTCTTGCCTTAATTATCTAATAACAATTTATGCTGAGAAAACTTCTGTTTCTGTTCAAACATTTGCATGTTTCTGTACTTACATGTGATATTTTGAGTGCATAAGAGTGTTCAAATGCTAAGTATGGCAAAACACAATTTGAGTATGTGAATAGTTCACTCATAACTGTCAAAAGCTTGAGGCCAGAATGGTGGACACTTTTCTCACTCAAATATTGCTATCTTGGCTGCGTCATGAAATGCGAGACTAGCGGTTGCTCAGGTAAATAAAGCTTTGTACAAATAAAAGTAAAACATGTGGGTTTTTCGCCTTTTCTAATAAACATACAACTATACTGGTGTCAAAGGAAAGCAATCTCTATTGTTAGTGCGTTAATTAAGCAGACTGTAATGATTTGCAACCACCAACGATAAACTTGCTGGCTAGCTAACAGCGCCTATTGTGACTCCCTGTGAGGGCTCACTGTCATAATGCACAACAGTGTTTGTAGTGGTCGATTATCAAAGATACAATAACGCACGACCACTGAGCCTACAATGCGATTTTGAGCGTTGACTCACGTTTTAAGCGTCCAAATACCTTCCATGAATATCATGTAGTCACAGGTACATCCTGGGGTTTTAATTTATTTAACATCCTTTGGCAGTCCACTGCCGGGTTAAACATTTTAAACTGTATATAATAAATAAACAAATACAAATACCATCAGGTGTGCGGGCGCATGTGGACAAAAATGTTTTCAACCACTGTGTAGACTTCCCATTTGTCAGACTGGTGAAGCGTCATTTTAAACTCATAGACTTACGCACTAGTCTGCTTTACGGCATGAAACCCGGTCGTAAACAAAAATAAACATACACCTTGCGCAATCCAGAAACAAACAAAACTATAAAAAAAACGATATAACGAAAAACTCATGATTATCTTATTCATTTAAATTAAATTCAAAGAATATACAACTGTCTCACCAAACATACATGTTTACCATAATGATAATATGCCTAAATGGCTCTTGCAGTATTCAACATAGCAGTGCACTAAGGGAAGTATCCAAATTGAGACACAGCCCCTCACTGTTTTATCTCAAGTGGGCTGGCCACCCCAATCATGTTGCAGTTATTCTGCGTTATCTTTCTTTTTCTTTAATTACCAACCTCACCTTAACACAGTGTGTATGGGTACTTTTTATATTGTGTGGTTATTACTGACTCTCTGGGTGATGTACACTTTAAATAAAGTGGAGTTGAACTTGAGGCTGTGTTCATCCACTGTTCCGGAAATAGCTTTAATGTAATTAGCTGCTAATGAAGAGTCAGTGAGGACCTGCAGTGCGACTTTGGGGTTAACTACATGTTCACACACAGGCTCCGCTCGGGGCACACCATGTTTAAATAACTCAGTGTTGTGGATGAAGATAGATCTCAGCCTGCAATCCAGGCAAATGGATTTTGCCGCTGAACATTAAAATACTTCTCATGTAGCTACAGCTGTCATTTTCAGAACATGATCACTTTACTGGCATACAGTGATTACATTGCATTTAGCTGACGCTTTTATCCAAAGCGACTTACAATAAGTACATACGACCAGGAAGACACAACCCTGAAGAAAACAGAATCATATAAGTACATCAGGTATCATAGAGCCAAACATTTCAAGTGCTACTCAGCTGGCTATAGATAAGCCAGTCCTATATTAGTATATAAGTGCCTTGTTAGTAATTCTATCGCTCGAAGTGGAGTCGAAAGAGATGAGTTTTCAGTCTGCGCCGGAAGATGTGCAGGCTTTCTGCTGTCCTGATGTGATAAGTGAATCATCACCAAGTTTCTATGATTCATACAATTAAAGGACAATTTATGTTAGGGTCATATTTTTCCAGAAAATCCTTCATAAAGTGAAAAACAAATAAAACGACAGCCCAAGTACCTGTTTCAAAATCAAAAACAAATGAAGCTGCTAAAAAAGGCAATACATATTTGACAAAGCAAGAGTCATGTCTGTGTTGCTTATAGAGTGGTGCAGTGACTTTTGTAGGCTGACGTATTGAATTTTGAAGTATTGCAGAAGATAATTGGCAAACAGAAGGTTACGATTAGGGCTGAACGATTAATCGATTTTATATCGAAATCGCGATTTGAAATTATGCAATTATCAAATCGCAAAGCCTGCGATTTGTTTTGGTTTTTCTTGTGTGTCAGTCATCCACACCAATCAGAAGTGCTGTGCTCCACATGTACCAGTCATTGTTAACCAATCAGAAGTGTTCGACGTGAAGACGTCGCAAATGAAACACAGCACTTTTTATATTGTTTCACACGTGAAATTACACTTCGGATATTAATACAAATAAAGGATTAAAAGAGCAATGTGTTAATTTACACTTTTAATGCAACTGCCTAATGACATGAATGGCTTAGCTATTTTTCTTCCATAACTCTTCAGCACCTGGGCCCAGTAGTTAAAAAACTTTGAATCCCTATCTGATTGGATCAGATTTGGATTTTGGGGAGTTCAAAACCAAAAAACAGGATTAGGATCACTTTGATATCCGATCAGATCAGGAAATCCAATCCAAGCTTTAATCTGGATCAAATCTTCAAAACGGGTAGTTCAAACTGACAACACAGGATTGGGATCAGTTTGATCCCAAAAAACTGGATTACCCTGATCCCACCAGAGGGGTGGATTTCCAGTGGATTACCAGTGCAAAATGTACTGTACAATTTATTTTTAAAATATGTTTCAATTTCAATGAGATGGCAAAGTTTGTTGACTGAAATAATGCACCATTTTTAGCTTTCATGGGAAATACATTTTATTTTTTCCATTTTTGCTCACGTTTGTGGTGGCCTATTTTGTTTTCAACCAAATGTTGATGACATAAATGTTTATGCTCATAAAAGTATCACAACAAAGATTGTCAATCACAAATGTAATTTAGATTAAATTAAAAATATCTTCAACAAAAAAAAAGTCCATCATCTGTCATCACCTTTCAAAAGTAATTGGGACAATAGATGTCTGCAATGTGGTCTCTTGTCTTCCTTGTATTATTTTTCATGTCCACTAGATGGCGCTCGGTAGGATTAAAGCACTGATATTCAGGATCTAGTCATCTTGAAAAGTCGTAATCTGGATCAGGGTGATCCTATCCTGAATTGCTTTGAACTCCAGGGACAAAATTTGGCCGACTTGTCTGATCCTGGATCACAAAAAATGGGATTTCAAAATCTGATCGGATCTGATTGAGATTAAAAGCTTTGAACTCTTGGGCCCTGGAGACTCTGGATTACGCTGCCTAATCCCCCATTGTTGCCTGACAAATTGGATCCACTTTTCCACTTTCCCATCAGACATTTTGACTTTGTCTCACCCTGGTTCTCCAGCTCCCCTTCATCCTTACCCTTAAAAGCTGAGAGCAACTTCTGAAATAGTCTTACCTCATGTCTTATTGAAACCCTTTCCTCCCCTTGTTGTTGTAAATATTTCAGGCATTATCTTTCCATTATGAACGAAGAACAAGGCTCCTCAGAGAGCTGCAGAGAGGATGCTAATGGAATGAGAAGAACTCCGCTTGGTGGAACAAGAGAGGGCGGCATCTTAACGTGTCCACAAACAGCAGTGAACATGTAGCGGAGGAGAGGAGAAGAGGACATTCCTGCTTGAGCTGACCCACCAACCTCGTCAACTGAAAACATCCATCCCATAGCAGAGACATAGTGAGAGTCAAGAAACACTTTACATGAGAGTGCTTCACTTCACTGGAAGCGAACCAGGTGGGGATCTGCAGAGTTTAGCTTTTGTGTTGCACAATCTTTGTTCAAACTCATACACCTGTGTCATGTAAAGGTTTCTAAGGATATATATTTACGAGTCAAATGTACAAACACAGCACAATAAAGCCGGGAAAACATGAGAAATCTAGACAGACCCGGCGCCAGAACAAATCTACAGAGAGGGCATATGATTTTCATGGGAGGGCAGACAAAACCGCCATGTGCCCCGGCCAGTATCGGCGGCAGAGATTTTATTTTGGGGGTGCTGTAGGATAGCTTGACGTTTCATAGAGGCTGCTCAAACATGTAGGGTTTCCCAATAATGCACCAGCGCTACAGTGGAATTTTCTACTGCAACACTCCCCACAGGCACACACAGTGTACCCGCGAATGTTACAATGAAGGCTCGATAATCAGCTCACGGCATATAGGTGTAAGCAGGGGTAAAGTGCTATTTAAGTGGTGTGTGGACCTCATATCCTCCAGGGGGGTCCGGAGGCATGCTCCCCCGGGAAGATTTTTTTTTTTAATATTGAAGTTAAAAGCATCAATCTGGTGCATTTTGAGAGCAAAATTAAGAGATCTATACCTCTCTCATAAACACCCATATGAGACAGAACTGTAAACAGATTTACTATTTCTTTATGGATATTTTACAAATCACTCCCCTTTTAAACTCTATTCTTGTTGTCATATAGTATTTCATACCTGTTTTTCATTTATTACTCTTATATTACTATCTGACATCACATACATTGTAGCCTTAAAGTTCACAGTTTTGTTATAATTTAAAAAATATATATTTGTTTTATAAATAAAATAAAACTTGTTTATTGGGGGAGGCCCTCCCACGGCGCCGGGTCTGAATCTAGACCGCAAAAGAATTAAACAAGAGATTACCTGTTTTTCCTGGCCAATGTCAGGGTCCCTGAACACAACACGAGCCTAACGTGTCATCACGTGGTATATGTCTCGTCTGACAGGGGTGCAGTTCTGACGGAGAGCACCAGAACACGGCTCCGGGACTTAACAATTGCAGTACCCATAAGGAGCCGTACACATGCCGCAGTTTTTGCGTGGCATGTGTACGGCATGTGTATTAGCTAGCTATGCTAACGAATATAAGAAGCTTTTTCTACAACCAGTGAGGTAAAGGCACATCTTTATATGATCATTATAGTTATAAAAAAAAAAGAGAATAAAGTAAACCGGTATAAAATACTATATGACAGTAAAGAAAAGTTGTTATTAACAAACCAGAATACAGTTGAAAGGGGAGTGATTTGTAAAATATCCATAAAGAAAAAGAAAATCTGCTTACAGTTCTGTTTCATATGGGTGTTGAGAGATGTATCCATAGAGCTCCTAATGTTGCTCTCAAAGTGCACCAGATTCATGCTTTCAACTTCAACATTTAAAAAATAATCTTCCCGGGGGAGCATGCCCCCTGGACCCCCCTAGAGAAGGTGAGGTCCCCCCCCCCACTTAAATCATGTTCACATGGATAGGAAACTAAATACATTTGCACACATCTTGTGTCCATATCTTTCTGTTGTGGTGGTCATGCCACACCGTGCACGTGCATGCATGCGCGAGTCATGGTAAGATATCTGGATTAAGAGGTTGCTTTTTCTTTGCACAGCATGAAAGAAAGGCCAAATGAATGGGCTGTGATTTTAGTTTTTTTAAGCAGAGGTCAATCATTTGTACGGCCCCCGGAGGATGTTGAAAAAATTGAAATGGCCCTTGAGAGGAAAAAGGTTTCCCACCCCTGCAGGCACAGAATACTAATATGTCCTCCTTAAAATGTGTCAGACTTCAACAGATTTTAGTGGTCAAAAATATCAGCTAACGGAAAGGCTGGTCCCTCATTTCATTGTCTTACAAAAAGCACTAAATATGAGAGTCACTTTCTGTCCAGTGTGCTGCGGCAAAGGAGGAAGGAAGAGAGAACTGGCCGGTGTTAAATTGAAAGTTTAATCTTCAAAGAGGAGCGGAGAGGCTGAGGCTCGGGGGATTCCCCATCAGCCGGTGACCTTTCAGCCCACATCAGTGCAGCGAAGGACGAGTCAGCAGCAGAGAGGAGAGGAAAGGACGCTCTGGATCTGAGTCTGCATGCTGGAGAGACGAGCAACTCACACTGTAAGAAGACTGTAGGCACATGCACAATATCATCTGCATACTCAGCTCAGAGTAATGTGCAATTTCAAAAGAAATGAGATAACTTTTATATTGTGCAGTCCCAGTCTCTTTAAGCAGCACACATAAGACATCAGGCTGTATAACCCAAAGCACACAGGAGACCAATCGTATTCATTCATAACTGCATCCAGCCAATCATATGCCACCTCTTCTTTTCAAGACATGCTACTCCCCCCTAGAGGATGTGTTGTTCACTGCAGCCACAATATGAACATACTGAAACGTGCCGACACAGCTTTTCTTAGAGCTTTTTACCCAATGTACCGTAACTTACACGTTGACTTTAATTAAATGTATTATGTCAAAAACATTCACATAACTGTATTAGGTTAGCTGAAAGCTATGATATCAAGTTGAACCAAATACTGTTTATTTAAACACAGACACACAATCACACAGTCAGATAAACATTAATGAAAGATAACTGTAGGAACACACTCTCATTAAGGCCATAAAAGACCAAGATCAAACACAGCCTATTGACTGGCTTGAACATGGTGTGTGTGTGTGTGTGTGTGTGTGTGTGTGTGTGTGTGTGTGTGTGTGTGTGTGTGTGTGTGTGTGTGTGTGCTAATATGCTAGTGTGCAGTTCTATAAACAGGGAGGAGGTCAGTATACATACATATGTAATGAGGTGTGAGAGCTTTGAGGTAGAAGAGCAGCTGCGGGCACAGAGCAGAACGGAGAACAATAGAAGCCCTCTGACATTAAAACTGAAAAAGACAGAATATGCAGTGCCCAGTGTAAACTCTGTGTGCATGTGCATGGCCTGAGCTGGCTTTGTACTTCCTGTTGAGGCTGAAGCGGCCTGACAGCTGATGTACAGGCAGCAGGTCATCGGAGCTGAGCTGCAGCAAGGTGGGCCTCAGAGCCGGGCTGCGGGGGGGAACTCGGACATTAATGAGGGGTTCACTGCACATAGCTCCATATTATTGCAGCCTTGTTGGAGATAATCTCACAGTTTGAAAAAAGTTTGCTGTCAAAAATATACGTCACTGGGGAAAATGTATTTCAATTTCATCTCTTTGGTTCTAGTCTGGTATTGGGGGGATTGAAATTCAAGAATCTCGAGCAATGGGATACTCAGGCTTTCTAGCACATGTCTGTCTATCATACAGTATGTGAAATGTTTGATTAAAACTGGATCAACCTTTTTCAGCTGCTCGCACTGAGTAAATGCTTTTGCTAAAAAAATATGTGTATTCATATTTTACGTGTGTATTTGACCTAACGTATATGAAATCAGAAAAGTAAAGTGAATTTGTTTTATGATTAATGATGTGCATTTATGTTTGAAGGATTTCTCGGGCCATCCGTGCCTTTATTCAAGTGATGTGTTAAGAGGGGGAAATAGATGGCCCCAGGCCGGATTCGAACCCCAGTCCGGTAACTACAGTACTACGAGAATCCGACTGCACTGAGTGACGTCACGATGCGAAGGCAGATGTTCCTGATGTGCGTTTGCTGTGAGGAAACTGCAGTTTTCTGTGAAACAACTTGAGGAATAGATACTTCACCCTGTGTGTTCTGATTATGTTGTTTTATCTGGGCTTAATAAACACGGACAACAGTGACAAATATATTACTTCATTCTGCGTGTTGATTTTTATTTTTATAAACAGCCAAATAGTGCATCAATTTAAATATTGCAGCCGGAATAAATTGTGGGACGACATTATCTCCTTTCATTTCATAAAGGATCACTCAGTGTTTCCCTTTTTAAAGGAGATTATTAATGAAGTTTCAGAGCTCCTTTCTTAACTAGACAATTCTAACAGCTCTTAACATGGCTGCCACTGAGGTTCTTCCGGGTCATTTCACGCCATTAGGGATCTTCACAAGCTAAACTGACCATTCAAACGCAACCTAGCTCTGTCAAAAAAAAGTGCCTTAAAATCTTTACAAATCGAAGGTTCATATGGCATCTTGTTAGCAGGTTTTTTAACCCTGAGGACAGGAGAAACAGAAGCTTAAACAATATCTACAAAGCTCCCGTATAACAATCATTTCTTTATCATATTTGTTTCATTATATTAGACATCAGAACAGCCTGGCAGATACCAGCTATCAGTTTTAGCTTATCACAGATATGTCAGAAAGTTTGCTTCTGTCAAATATTATTCCATAAGTAAATAATATGCTGATCAAATGCTCTCAATATCTTTATTTTGATATTATCATTATTGGCTGAGCTATAAAAAAGACTAACCATTATGGAGGTAAGTGTGAGGCTGCAGACACTCCTGTCAGAGTAGCTGCTCACAGTGCAAGCACATACAGTACAGTACTTAAAGACAACAATGGAGACTTTGTGGCATTACACACAACACACAGTACATCCACACAGGCATGCACACTCCAACCCACACACACTGACACACAAACACAGAGTCACGTGCACAAGGGCAAGGGAACCAGTTCCATCCAGCCAGCAGTGAGCTGCATTAACTTAACACACAAAACACACAAGTACTGGGTCAGAGTGGGGTTACACTACTGTGGAATTACTCCATACCAAGTATCACAAGTATGTATGCACCATTTCTCAGTACATACAGAGGCATGGATAGTGGTGTAGTAACTAAGTACATTTACTCAAGTACTGTAATTAAGTACAATTTTGAGGTACTTTTTATCTTTTGCTTCTTTGTACTTCTACCTCATTACATTCAGAGGTAAATGGTGTACTTTTACTCCACTACATTTATTTAATACCATTAATTACTTTACAGATTTGGATTGATGATGTGAAATCTAATCAACTCTAAAAATCAGACTTTAGTTCCACCTGGAGTAAATTCACATGCTACCCTGCAGTATACAAAGTCATTCAAACTAACACACACACACACACACACACACACACACACACACACACACACACACACACACACACACACACACACACACACACACACACACACACACACACACACACACACACACACACACACACACACACACACACACACACACACACACACACACACACACACCACACACACACACACACACACACACACTCACACAACACACACACACACACACACACACCACACACACACACACACACACACACACACACACACACACACACACACACACACACACACACACACACACACACACACACACACACACACACACACACACACACACACACACACACACACACACACACTAATTACAGTGTCTCGTCTCTCAGATTAACATCTTAGTCATGACATAACAAGACTTTGATTACTACAACTCTTTGGAGTGTGACCTGAAGAGCTGAGCGCTGGGACAGATGGCTGCTGTGAAATCAGTTGACAGATCCTGCTGATATGTCCCTGTTTCCTTAATAACATGATATTCATCTCCTTTTTGATTACAAAAACATTTCAAAGCTTTTCAAGACCTCCACAGGACCCCAGTGCTGCGGAGATAACTGATACAAATGTACACAGGGCATTATAACTACTGTTTACAGGCTAATGTTCCTAGTTTTAAATGTGAGGAGATAAAGAGTGTTTGTTCATGTCGTAAATATTGTGTTGCTGTTGCCTGTCGCTATAAGTACTGGCCTCAAACACCCACCACTGGTAATGCCGCTCGGATACCAAAACCTCATCACCAGATGTTATTATAAACATCTGTATTGACCTGCGCAGTGTGGATGAGGTCCAATACAAAAACAAGCTTAGACATGTTTTATATGGGAATGCAGGTGGTTAATATGAAGCAACTCTACATTTGACTACAACCTGTCTAACTTCATTCTACAAAGAATGTAAGGCCAGGTTAACAACCTGTACAGTATAGAGTATGATGATTGAAATGTATACATATACATGAATAATTCAACTTATTATTAATACAGTAATACATATAATAGTAAATAAATGTTGAAATAAATAAATAAAGGACAATTCAATAAATAGATAAATTAAATAAATGAATGCATGCATGAATGAATAAATAAAATAAAAGCAGATAATCCAAAAGGACATGAATAAATACATATTTGTGTATGTATTTCTACACTCTCACATGTACATTGTACTTCTGTTGTACAGTGTGTGCACCTGCTGCTCAATAACTGGATGAGCTGGGAAAACTGACTCACCACCAGTCCCTTATTTACATAGGAGACACACACAGCAATTTATGAAGGTGTGGTGAGTCCTAGTAAAGGAGTGTGTGTTGTGCATGCAGGACAGCAACAGAGCTGGTTTTCAGGGAGGACACAAAGCAGGCCTTCAGGAGCTAGAGCAGCTTCAGACAGGCAGCTAAAGTTTCTATTTCATGAAACACGATAAAAAACCTTCATTACAACACATAATCAGTTATGTGAAGTACATTTACTCAACTACTGTACTTAAGTACAATGTTAAGATACTTGTACGCTACTTGAGTATTTCAATTTGTGTGTACTTTGTACTTCTACCCCACTACTAATCTGAGGTAAATTGTGTACTTCTACTCCACTACAGTTCAGAGGTACATGGTGTACTTTTACTCCACTACATGTATTTAATACCTTTAGTTACTTCACAGATGTGGATGAATGATATGAAATATAACCAAGTGTTAAATCAGACTTTAGTTCCACCTGGAGTAAATTCACAAGCTACCCTGCAGTATACAAAGTCATTCAGACTAGCTGCACCTTTACCAGCTTTGAGAACACTTTCATGATCAATCATTATAAAACATATCATATATATTATTCTGAAATGGACCAATCTGCACAACGACTACTTTTACTGTCGCTACTTTCACTATATTTTGATGGCAGTACTTTTGTACTTTTACTTGAGTATCATTTTGAATGCAGGGCTTTTACTTGTAACAGAGTATTCCTACACTCTGGACGTACTTCTACTTTTACTTAAGTACAAGATCTGAGTACTTCTACCACCCTGCCCATAATACGTCTGTGAAGAAAAAGCCTTTAACTTAATCCTGATAAGTTCACGAGCGCTGACATTCCGCTGCTGATAATGAAGACACGCGCTATCACAGAGATCATATCTTACAGTGGACATTTGATCAATGAGGGCCTGAGGCAGCAACGAGATAAAGTGTGTGTATTTTGTTCCAAACACTGTGCTCTGGTCTTGGCCTCAGAGCTCAGGGTGTGGTGAGGTGGAAACATGGGAGAGAGGCTGCTGCTGCAGGAAGTAAACCATCACTCCCTCTTCCTGTAATTCCACAGATAACGTCTTCGTAGTCATGTGCACTGACAGGAAACAACATCTGTGCTGGAACGAACACACACACACACACACACACACACACACATACATACACACATGCTGACCAGTACTCTCAAACAGAGGCAAATTCAGTGTCGCACAATTTCAAAAGACACAAAGCCAGTATAGAGCAACCAAACTGCACGCTGACAAAACTGAAAGTTATCTGTTGACATAATACATTTAACTAAAGTCAACGCTTCAGTTTTCGCAGAGCACTCACTCTCACTGTTTGTTCTGGTTAGTTCAGTATTTGCCCCAGGGGATATTAACTTTAAAGAAGCCTTGGAGCAATTCAGTGGGAGAGATTTTACTTACAGAGTACACACAGTTCCCCAGAGGACATTATCTCAGATCTCCACTGTGAAAGTGATAACTGGACTTTCATATGTGTAACCAACAGAAGATGTGAAGAGCATTTCCCAAGGGGTGGTTAGAGAATGTTGTGGGTGGACCTTGAACCCCCTATCCTCAATCTGGTGCACTTTGAGAGCTAAATTAAGAAGTTAGTTTATGATGAACTGCATCCTTTTGTAAACTATTTCTTGTCAACAATGTCATCATAAACACATAGATTATAGATATATAAAACGAATCCACTGCTGCTGCCCTGCCTACAATTGGGGTGAGGTGTTCTGGTTAGGGGTGCTGTAAAGGTGTATACTGGTCAACATGACCAAAGGTGGGAGAAGTACTCAGATCTTGTACTTAAGTAAAAGTAGAACAACCACAGTGTGAAGAAGACTCTGTTACAAGTAAGTCCTGCATTCAAAAGGTGTGTGTGTGTGTGTGTGTGTGTGTGTGTGTGTGTGTGTGTGTGTGTGTTTTGGTATTCGTGACTGGCAGTGAAGCAGAAGAGCTGAGGTAGGCTATGCTTAGTCGCGTAAGGTTAAGTTGTACGAGTCCAGCACATCATTCCCAGCCTGCAGGGACACTGCCGGCTCATCAGCTGAGGACAGGCATGCCGACAGCGAACACTCATCAAGTCAGCAGCAACTCTCAGAGGCTCCCAACATTCAAGCACTGCTACCATGTCAGATGTATGGAATTCCAATACAGTTAAACTATTTCCTGGTCACAGTTCATTAGACAAACCTAGTGTTCCAAGGAGCGTCTCTCCTGATTGGCTGCTGACAGTGACAGTGGACAGCGTGTTACGGAGGTTGAACCAGCATCCGGTCGAAAGTTGATCTACCCACATTCTGCACTGAAGGAGTCCTGCAGTTCTGCATCAAGCTGCTCTCTGCATTGCACTTACTTTTATAGTAGAGTCATTTTAAGACAAGGCTCAGGTTTGCGTAATTTTCAGACAAAGGTCGAGGATGCTTTAGCCCAGTGGTTCTCAACTGGTCAGGCCTCGGGACCCACTTTTTCCTTAGTCAATAGATCGCGACCCGAAATTTTGAACCACTCAAATCTATTCAACAAAAAATAGTGGAGTAAAATATACTCTTTTCAGCATACATTATTAATTAAAGTGAAGTGCAGTGCATATATCCCTTATATCCCTTCACAGAACTAAAGTATGCTTTTAAATAAGGTTTAATGAGATGAAGGAATCAAAGCTGAACTGCATAACATAAAAAGGCCCACATGCTGAAAACCCAACCCCAGAAGGGGGGTCTGGGGGGATTCTCCCCCAGGAGATTTTTACAAATACTAGCATATAAACTACACATTCTGGTACACTCTGAGAAGAAAATAAATAAATCTATTACTACCCGACATAATAATATTTTATGCCATTGTTTGTTTTTCACTTTGTTCTGACAGCTTGCTGCTCCTCACAGAGAGTCTGTGTGAATTACTTTAAATTGTGGGTAAGGGTAGATAGCCCCCATTGTTCTGTGACCTGTCAATCATCAAACTGGGGGTCATATTTCATTATGTGTTCATTTTTATCTGAAGTTGTACCCATGGATGTATAAAGAATAGTTCTACCGCAAAGTTATTTTGCGTGGGGACTTCCGGCAACAATCTTGATTCTGATCAAAGGCCAGAAGACTCGGAAAAACATCAGCAAAGATGTTTTATTGAGAAGATGATCACTACGTGACAGAAGTTTTCAAAACCGTTCATGATCTCCGGTACTTCCAGTCCAACGCCTACTCTGCATGCACAGCGTTAGAAAATCGGGCCTTCATTCTTTTTTGTTCTAAATTTTTTTTTCTTCACTCACACATCTGCGACCCACTTGAAACGGGTCCGCGACCCACTTTTGGGTCGCAACCCACCAGTTGAGAACCACTGCTTTAGCCTAGCTTAGCACAAAGACACGTGCTAATTTGCATACTTTAGTACACTGCTATGTTGTGCTCTATGAACATTACACTATGAATGCAGTGCATGAATGTTGACTCTGCAGCGTTGTCTCAAATCTCACACGACTACTGTGCCATCAGGAAGATGACACCTGCAGCTGATAGCTAGCTAGCGAGCAACATTTGTTATGCGATACATTGCATTAGGATGAACTCCAAACAGCAAATATAAATACAGAAGACATTTGAGACATAGCATGGAAAGAGGGGGGCACTGCCAGCCTAGCTGCAACAACACTGAAATAATAAACCTTTTAACAGCTTCTAACAGTTTCAATAAACTTACTGTTACCTTTCATCATGGTGGTACAAAGTCAACTAATGTCTCCTTCTAGTCAGTGTCTGTTCTACTAATTTCACTTAAAGGTGGGGTAGGTAAGTTTCAGAAACCGGCTCGAGATACACTTTTTGTTATATTCCATGGAATGCTCATAACATCCCGATAGCAGTGAATATCTGAAGTGCTTTGACAAAAAATCCATAAAAAAATGTCATCTGTGGAAGCCGTAATAGTGTAAAAAAAAAATCAGGCTAAACGGATTGGATTGCCGCTCTGTCTGTCAGCCTACCATCTCGTGCACGCACAAATGTATGTCGTGCCCTCATTGGGCGTGCCGTCATTGGGCGTGCCGTCATTGGGCGTGCATTGCAGCAGTACTTCAATGACTCGACAGCAACAGGCGGCCACTTTCACTAGTCTGCTGACGTCATGTGTGCGTTCATGTGTGTTGGAGGAGGTGCTCTGTAAGGAAGTCTGAAGGAAGGGGCGGATTCTTTTCGGCTGTGTACTTTCAAATTTGAGTGCACTCGAGCCGGTTTCTGAAACTTACCTACCCCACCTTTAACTTCATGTGTGATACATTTACATTCCAGATGACATGACACTAGGCTTTGCATGCTGAGTTGGGACCTGTTTACATGCACAGGCCAGAGAGCAACCCTGCACTACATGTGGTCCTCCCTGATGCTAGCTTGGGTTTCAGCAGTGCACCACACCCTTGGCCTCTGAACCTATTCCCCAGCCACAGGGCCGTGAGAAGGAGATATAAAGACACTGAGGAGGCAGGGATCTTATCAGTCAGCCCCTCCCAGCAGCTGTCCCAGCCCATATGGCAAAGTTCCCGTCGGTCAGGGAAGATCAGGAATATTTTGAAGGAGTGTAATATAAGAGGCATAGTACTCAATCTGCTCGCTTGGAAAATCTGAGGAAAGGGTTATTTATAGGGGACCTATCGTGCAAAATGCACTTTTGTACATCTTTTCAATGTCAGGGAACTCACCAAGTGTCAGAAAACACAACCCTCTCTCTTTTCCTCTATACCCAAATCTCTAAAAACGGGGCTGGAACAGATCTGATACAGACTGATCCAGATTTGAAATATCTCTGACGTCAGAAACAAGGAGCTCCGCCTATATGGGCAACTCTCCACCTATCAGGGGAATGAGAGGTTGCCGTGGCATGGTAACAGCATGGTAACAGCATGGTAACATGACGCTCGTGCCTCGCCCCCCTCCTTTGCAGGGGGGCGTGGTCAGCTGCAGCTCATTTGCCACAGAATCAACCCTTGCAAAAACAGGGCTGGAATAGAGCAAATAGAGCGAAATGAGGCATGGCTAAAATGCATGATCTGTTTGGTATTTTGAAAAAAAAACTTCACAGACATGTTTTATATAGGTATGGCCCTACAATATATTATTGAAATATAGCATGATAGGTCCACTTTAAGACATGGTTTCTCACTCTGGTGTTATAGTTATGATGGTCTTTAAAACTTCCTAAGCCTCCTGCTTCCACATTAAGTCACATGTATAAAAAGAAAAAAAAGACATTGGCTAAAGGTCTACGTACTTGAATTCCAAATCCAATGTACGTTAAAGGGTATTGACATATAGGGATTCAATGTTCTTCACAAGAATTTTATACAAGAAAAATTTCAGACTTGACCTGACAATAACGTATCATCGTATTGTATTTGATTGTATTTGATTGTACCAGGGGCGTACTGGGACTAAAAATCAGCCCGGGACTCTCGACAGGCCCACTTCGGTACTGCCGGCCCACCTCGGTACCACAAGTAAATTGTCAACGGGGGGGGGGGGTTCTAGTGACTTATCCGACCGGCACACCTCGGTACCGCAAGTAAATATCGCTAGTAAATTGATGACCGGGGACGGGGGGGTGCTAGTGATTTATCCGACCGGCCCACATCGTCCAACCGGCCCACTTCAGTACCTTCAGCCCATCGGGATTCCGAACGTCCCGATGGCCATTCCGCCACAGGATTGTACAGAATCGGATGTCCAACCCCTCGTTGGCTGTGAAACAAAGAAAACTGAAATTAAGGACACAAATTATAGAAAACAACGATGGCTCAGTGGGATATAAAATACTTAAATCGTATTGACGGACTTTCATAACTCTTTTTCAGTCCACAGTAAAACCAGCCCCATTATGCCCCCGCCCTGCTATATCTCTGTCCTCTATAGCGTATGCGTCAGTTCTTACTTTTTTGTCCTCGGGCAAAGGTTTAGTCTGGGAATGGGTGATTTCCTATAAAGCCAGGATCAGATAACATGAGTTTGGGGCTGATTAAGGGCCAATTCACATTTCCCAACAATCTGAGAAAAACTCCTTTGTCGGTACTGATGTTGGGTTCAGGTGATCTGATAATGTAAAGGGTCTGATATCTCACAAACGGTTTGCACCATCCATCAAGGCCAACCCAATGATTAAAAACCTGTTATGTGATATAATGAGATAAAATCTGCATAAGTACGTCAGTACTTTCCGAGTTGGACAACAATAACAATGAGAAAAACAAGCCGGAGCAGCTGACTTGTAACAATCTAAAATTAACTACCGTACTACTGTAGACAGATTGTGCTAAAAACAAAAGGCAACCCAATCATGTTTGATCAGATTTTTCTAATATGAAATAATGTTGCATCACATACTACATGATAATATTAGATTGTTGTGCAACAGGAAAGAATCACCTACAATGATCTCACAACATAGAGACTGCAAGGCATGGTGGACGTAGGTGGAATGGGAGTGAACATAGAGCAAGGTGAGGTTCCGCTAAACCACAATGACATTAACAGCACACATCTTGTCTCATCCTGTTTGCTCACTCTTTTTTCTCCAATACAATATTTTAATGTTGACAGTCTTGATTTTACTTGCAAAACTAACCATGCTTGAAAAAATGTGCGCGAGAACAAGGATTTAAAAGCACTTTAGAGTTAATCAGTTGATGTAAATGCAGTTTGTATACCTATGTGCTCGAACAGTTTCCACAATTGAAGGAAAAAAAGGCATGAAATGCAACCACTGCATTTTTTATTTATTGAAACCTGATCCCAAACAGTGGCGACCTACAATGTGACCAGTCTCCAGCACAATGAAAAGCTTTCTATAGCTAAAGAAAGTTACAAAAAAATCAACAGCGAGGTGTGTAAATCAGTAAAGTTGACCATTACAAGGGATGGGTGTGTGTTAAAAAAGTGTTGAAGATACAACTCAAAAGGAAGAAGATGCAAGGTGAGGGGCTGAGAAGAAAAAGTATAAGCAATAAACAACAATATGCATAAAGTCTAAATATAGAAATGGAAGTGTTTTATGCAATCAGAACAGTGATTTGCATTCATCATAGTCAGTAGTCAGGGCCGGCCCTTGGCATAGGCGACATAGGGCGCCAGATCTGGAGGGGCACTGCGCTGGGAGAAAAATAATAATAATAAAAATGAATAATGTAAATATAAATTAAAAACAAATGTTTTATTCTGCCTAATTTTCTGCACTTGATGTAATACATTTACATTAATAATTGAATAAAGTAAACACCCTTTGCACCCCGGGCCGGCAACATTTTGCCTTTGCCCTGTAGGATGGGTGCTGTAAGTGATGAAAGTGGGGGATGTTGACTTATTAGGCATTGCTTGGAGGGGGGCACCAAGTCATAATCTCGCCTAGGGCACCAAAATGTCTAGGACCGGCCCTGATCATAGTAGTTGCTGTAACTTCCAGCATCCTACATCAATCTGAGCCTGCCACAAATCCTTGCTGTAAACTATTAATAAGTTCAACAACATTGTTTTATGAGAATTAATATGGTAAAGCTAAAGTGATACAATTGTGCTTTTTAGGATTCTCCTTTTCCTGTAGTGTGTTCTATAGGTTTTAGTGCATGTAAATGGTCTGCAATGGCGCTCCCAAAGTCACTATGAACATTCAAGCTTCTATTGGCTGGCGCTCCAACATTAGGTGAAATGCAGGCAGGACATCGCCAATACCTCATTCACACCAACGCAACTCCGGTTCAAGCTCCGTGCTAGAGGTTTTCAGGTTCAGAACCGGTTCTTCGGTTTAGCTCCGGCTCTTTTCACACCGCCCAGAGTCTGACTGGTGCTGCGTCATTGCGTCATCGTTTGCGTCATGATGTAACTGTTTGCGTGCCTGCTTCATAAAGCCAA
The DNA here is from genome assembly GCA_902827135.1 of Harpagifer antarcticus. NCBI lineage: Eukaryota > Metazoa > Chordata > Actinopteri > Perciformes > Harpagiferidae > Harpagifer > Harpagifer antarcticus. The sequence continues at coordinate 2,463,710 of CADEHL010000883.1, read as the reverse complement.
ACCGCGCGGAAACCCCTCACAGCTCACACCGACAACAACAACAATGACCGATTGTGTTGAAGCGCTACTCGTTTTGGTTTTGCTCTGTCGAAACGAAATGGAAGAAATGGGACGACTTTACTTCCAACTTTACAGTCGTTACATGCTACATTCAAAACTGCTTAATTCGTAATCATCAACTTCAACGACGATTCCGATTCGCCCTGCCCCCGCCTCGACGTAAGCGTGACGTGATGCGGTGCTTTTGCTCTTGCCGGACAATTTCTTGGTGCTTGAAACGAACCGGATTCCGGAGCTAAGAGGCTGCTCCGTTGCGGTGTGAACAGGAAAACTCGGTGCTTTTCAGCTCCGAACAGGCCCTGAAAACGCGTTGGTGTGAAAGGGGCATTAGTGGTTGACCAATCACAACAGAGCTAGCCAGCTAACCAATCATGGTTTCAGACAGAGGGTGAAAAGAGGTGCTGCAGCACAGGCAGTATGAGAAAAATAAAGAGCTTTTTGAACATTAAAGCATGGAGACATGTCATTTGAAGTGATATCTCACACCCCTAAGGTGAGCACATGGCCAAGGTAAACTGGATCAGCTAACAGTATTCCTTACAAACTTTAGATCAAAAGACACGTGTCTGCTCACTACAAATGTATGCCAACAACCCCACAGCATTTTTATGAGGAGCTGGTCTTCAGCCAAAAACCGCCTCAAACTTTTATATTATCCCCAATGTGAGCAGTCTAATTATAGAGTGTATTGCACAACCGGTTGGGGGTGAGGGCTGCAGAGGGAGAAGGTGAGGGGGTTCATAGACCCGAGCACATCTAACATGATACTTCAGGGAAGCTCTACAGCCACACTTTGGCATTCCCTCACTCACCAAAACATTATTAGTAAACTGTTATGTCTAACAGTCAGACATGAGGCACCATGGGGGGAGCAAATCAGCGTAATGCAGAGAGGAGGGGGCGGAACCACTGCTCCAAGAAGAAATGATTAGTCACATAATGGTTTATTTATATAAAATAAATTGGAAGCTCATCAGATAAAACACGTATTTGAAGAGGATCTGGGAAATGTTGATAGGCATTTTCACCAATTTCAGACTTGGAAGAATGGTTCAAACTGAAACTTTTGTGTAAGATGTCAAGAGATGTTAAAGAAAAGCTATAAGAAGACATTCACTTTCTTCACAGGCTGAGTAGAACTCCAAAACACAAGTAAGCTGATATAGCCCTTTAAATCCAAAGCCAACAGATAAATAAAGTGGACATTTGTTAGCATTTTAACACCTGGGTTGTGTGGTCTGGAAGTCGTGTTTTCAGTTAGATGCCTACAATAAAGTGTGTGGTTAATATAAGCTTACGAGATGATTATTATACGACAGACCACTCCTGAATGTATAACGTTTTAATGTGTCTTAAAAAAGGGGTTGCTAACAAGCGATGTAATGAGGCTACAAAACGTCAATATGCCTTTAGCTTAGCGTTGAGGAAGTAAAGTCATACAACCCTGATGTAGTTACTTTATGGTATTAGATTAGCTATTTACATCTGCCATTTGTGTTTATGCTTCAACTTTTACAAGTGGAGATTATGACACCATTGCGGTGCAACAACATTTATGTGCAACATGTTCATAGCTAAAATGATTATGAATACTGGCTGCTACTTCTTAGTAAGGCTATTCCAACAAGAATCTGTATTTTACTATGTAAATATATTATTTTATTTTATACTGCAATCAACCCGCTACCAAACCTCATTCTACAATGTTACACTTATTCTATAAATACTGCTTACTTACTTATTTTCCCTGAATGTGTACTTCTGTAAATGTTATATTTCATTGTATTTGAAATACTATGTGCATGCCTTTTATTCAATAGTGTGTTATTATTTTCTTCATCTTTATCTATATGTTGCTTTAAAAATGTAAATGTATCCTTTGTGGGACGAATAAAGGAATTCAGATTTGGATTATCCTGCTTAAAAAGTAAGTAAGTACGCATCATCACATTTGTTACTTTCTATTGACTCCTCCATGTCTAGGGAGCCTTCTCCTTGCCAACAGTTGGGATGGCTAACAAAAATATGTCATCACAGCAGCACTCTATAGACATTACAAATAAAAGTGACACTGTTGGCCAGAGTTGTGCCAGTTAGTGTTAACATTAAGCTTCAACATCTCCAAGAGACACGCATTATTCTGTTTCCATAGAAATAGAGCATGAGTGTGTGACTGTGCCAGCCAGTGTCTATGTGATGAGTGCCAGGCAGCGTGTGAATGCTCTCCCTGTTCACCGTCAGCAGCTGTGCTGGTGTGATTATGTCACTGTAGCTCAACTGTTGTACAGGACAGAATGGATCTGATGAACAAACCCCACTGATAGAAACCTGACGACACTCAGGATACGTCATAGATTTCTTGGATGGTGATGATTCATTCTGTGAACAGTGATGATACACAGAGGGGAGAGGCTGTAGGGTGATTTCATTTTCCATAATACATGAATGTGCTGTGCCACATTCGGAACAATGTGCACTGACTAGATTAGACAAGGAACAGGAATTATGAATAAGGAAGTATAGTGGATTTGTGTTAAGTACAGTTTAGTATTTTTACTGAGCAGCGTCTCATTGATCAACACTCACTCACTAGTCAGTCGTCTGAACAGGGAGAAGAACATCTGTTCCTGAGAGCTCATCTCCTGCACTGCTTCCGTCAGCGATACAACTGACACTTCACTGCTTATAGTGCACACACTTCAACCATCTCCAGGGGCTTACACTTCAATCAGCATTTCAACAGCTTTTACTGCTTAAACGACAAAATCCTCAACTTTGATCTGTTACTCTCTGACAGAGATGGTCTGTGATTACACATCAGCTGGCACCTCCACTCCTCTTTATACCTACTTTTCAAATGACGCTTGAACCTCAGCTGTGACTCTCATAGGATAGTTCACAAGGACATTTTAAGGACATGACCTGTTTACTTCTACAAGCATGTCTATGAAGTTATTGTATACACAGTAAGAAGGGAGGAGACGTAGAGAACAGTTGCTATTCACTGTGCGTGTGATCATTGGGAGAAGCAGGCTGAGTTTAAGACAAATTGTTAGAATACCTTGGTTAAGAGGATTGCTTCAGTGTGTAAGACTAACACACACACACACACAATTGGGATGACCATAATCTTAATACATCTCCTACTAGGCGCACCAACCAGACCAGAAGGAGCCTCTGGGGGGGGGGGGTGCACACACACACACACACACACACACACACACACACACACACACACACACACACACACACACACACACACACACACACACACACACCTTTAAGTAACAAACAACAACACATGTTCATAGTAGACATAGCAACTGTTTGTAAACTTGGCACTGGGAATGTTACAGAGAAAGTATTTATTCTGTGTCCTGTGCCTGTGATCTCACACACATGTTGACTCCACAGGTGGCTGCTGGACAGGTTAGGTGACTTTCTCACTGGCAGCATGACCTTCACTTTCCTCACACACACTTCCCCTTCTGGACTACTGATTACATCCAGTGACCTTCTAATCTCCAGAGAACCCCCATCAAATCCCAGATGTCAATCTGGACAGGATTACAGCCACCAACTCTCACCACTGGATAAAACAAGATGAAAGTTCGAGCAGTTTTCTCAGGTTTCAGGCGAACAGAAACACCAGCAGAGCAAATATTATGTAACGAGGCTTTCTATTGGCTCTCCTGAAGCACAACAGGTGTTTGACACGCTGACTATTGGCTGGCCGATATGCACCTCACAGCCTGACCGAGCCTCAGCCACTTCGGCATGTTTTTAAAAGGACACACACGCACACACTTAACAAGGCCGGTAAAATGATTTGACAAAACGTGGGGACGTTATGGCGAACTTGATACATGTTACCAAGTGTAACTTCACACATGTCAAACATAAAGCACAGCGCCACTTACTCCGACATTTTCGCTCTTGCTCGGGTAAGAGGCCAGTCTTCCTCCGCCTTTCACCGGCATCCTGCTTCTGCTCGAGTCGGCTGAACGAGCGCTCTGTCGTCGATGTTAAGCCCAAAGAAAGCCGTGTAAATAGAGACAGTACGTAGCGTAGTGGCTAGTTTTTTAAATGAAACATGTCTTTGTGACAGCCAGGGCAGCTCCGCCCTCCTCACAGCCAGGCTGGGGTTTCTCTGGGCGGACAGGACAGCCTACCGAGGCGGCAGCACAAAGAGGGAGGTCCGTCCGACCGACAGCTCTACTGACAGATCACTGCCGCCGCCACTACAGCACAACTATCATGGGGACACACATTTCCCGTTTCCTTCATTTGGAAACATTGTTTTATATTTACTGAGAACGGTAACACTTTGCCCAGTGGTGTAGTGACACGGCGGGGGGGGACACTATGGACGCGCTCGTGAACTGTCAACGGGGGGGGGTACACGATTTACCTCTGAATTGTAGTGGACGGTGTACAGTGCTTGAGGAAAATGTACTTATTTTCTTCCCCTGCTTATAACCCACTAAAATGCAGAGGTAAATGTTGTATTTTTACTCCACTTCATTTATTTAATACCTTTAGTTACTTTACAGATTTGGATTAATGATGAAATATAACCAAGTGTTGAATCAGACTTTAGTTCCACCTGGAGTAAATTCACAAGCTACCCTGCAGTATACAAAGTCATTCAAACTAGCTGCACCTTTACCAGCTTTGAGAACACTTTAATTATCAATAATTATAAAACTTATCATATATATTATTCTGAGATGAACCAATAATAATAATAATAATGAGTACTATATTTTGATAGTAATACTTTTGTACTTTTACTTGGATAAACATTTGAATGCAGGACTTTTCCTTGTAACAGAGTATTCCTATACTCTGGTACTACTTGTACTGAAATACAAGACCTGAGTACTTCTCCCACCTCTGGTCCACATGGCCTGCTAATTTATAGCTTCACAAAATATACATGCTCATAAATGTCTTCCTTGCTAAACGTGCCCTACATCTCCTTCTCTTATGAAGGGAACTGCGTCTTTTCTATCAATCACACCGAACCTGTCAAATTATAAAAACGGTGGCTTTATTGATGCTCATGATTAGAAATGTCAATCCGGATGAATTTGGCTGTAATTATTCTAATGGTCCCTAATCCTTGGGTGACTATCAAATAATGTAATTCCTTAATCCCTCATGTCATCACAGCTTTTGGTGGAACCCTTCAAAAAAAGAACTATATTTATTGAGCTTAAGCTTGACTTGAGTTCCTATTATTTCCTATAGTTTTCTTTATTTGTTATTTTGTGTAAATAGTTATTATATTTAGGCTGGAGATAGGAATAATGTGAGCTATTTAGCTGGTGTCACAATCTCAAATCAAATCTGTGAGCAGTGTGTCCTGCTCTGACACATTGAGGATGAATGGCACTGTGGACAGTTGTGATGTAACTCTATTCTCTGTCTACACTTAATACAAATCCAGTTTGCACCCTTTGAAGACACATTTTCTTATATGTTTTTTCAGTGTTACTATAGAATACACATTTTAATCAATTCATTTATTCATATTACTTTTTTTCTTTTTTACAGAATCCAGAATTCAGAAGCAACTGTCAGCAACTATGAGTTCACAGCTGCTACTTAACTCTAAAATAAAAGGTAAATGACGGTAAAACTGCAGACATTAACCTAACGATAGTCAAAATTACTCAGGTTTTACTGAAATCTTGTCATTGACCTTTCCATACTCAATGGTCTCAAAGTTAAACTACTGAATAAATCACTTAAGCATTATACAAATTAAATGACAGACACACAGCTGTCTGGTAAACTCTATAAATATCGATACAGATCTGCATCGAAGAATGCCAAATTAAAACCTTACATCATCTTCCCAGTTAGGAATGTACTATTCCTCCACCTCTATGTTGATACAATGGGGAGGGGCTGTTAGAAGTTACACTGCAGTATAGCAGAACAGCATGATCGCATATATTCAGTGATATACATTTTTGTCTGCATGTTGGTTTTGATCGGCACTTGGGTCCATGGCAAATTGGCAACAAGTCTTGAAAACTAACCGGCTGGACTTCTATAACCTTATACTTGATATTGAGGAGGAATCAGTTGTGATGACCTCCTGTCATACCGCTGCAACTCTGACTACTTTTAAATCCAGGCTGAAGACTTTCCTTTTTTCCTATCTCATACTGCACAGTAACTTTTATCCATATTTCTTTATGTTCATTTTATTCTCTTTGCTTTTTAATTAATGTTTTTAAATGTAACTTTATAATGTGTTACGGCTGTACTATTTCTTAATGCTCTTAATGTTTTTCATTATTGTAAAGCACTTTGAATTGCCTTGTGTTGAAATGTGCTATATAAATAAACTTGCCTTGCATCAGGGCTAATAACACTTAAGTTTAAAACCTTGGGGAAAAGGAGTTGATAAAATGTGTGTTAGCAATTGCACGGTTCACCCCGGATTTTTCCATAGGAAGTTGCATTATTGCAGAGTGTATTCAACAATGAATACAGATGCACACATAGCAGTGACAGGACTAATTCAATGACAGTGTGTGTAGCTACAGTGTGGCTCACATAGCTATCAGCTGACCTCCAGATTCACAGCAAACTCATCAAGCTGGGATTTAGCCCCTGTGTGTGTGTGTGTGTGTGTGTGTGTGTGTGTGTGTGTGTGTGTGTGTGTGTGTGTGTGTGTGTGTGTGTGTGTGTGTATGTGTGTGAGCCCTCCTTTCAGCTTCAGTGGGTCTACAGAGAAGCTCAGCTTAATTGAGTCACAGAGGAGCAGTGACATCTAGAGGCTACTGAGGGTAACACACCAAAGAAGTAGAAGTAGCGCTGATTTATGGTCAATTATCATCAAATATGTTTACATTAACAATAACTAACCAAGCCAATAAGTATGTTTTATTTTTATATCTGCACAAATGTGGCGTTGAAGGGCTCCAGAATTAACAACCACCCCTCACATTGTAATTTGATCTTCAATATTTCCACTACTCTATCATAAATAGATTCTACTATTATTTTCTTTTGTATAATTCTCTGTGGTAATGCTTTTAGGACTTTATCGAAATGTATTCAGAATCCCAATAAGGGCTACTGGAATACTAAAATTGCAGGAGGTGCCATATTTCTTGACAAGTGTTGTCCTAAATTAATTGTATAGACGTCATGGCCCTCTAATCGTATTCTACAGACTTAATTGCATTTATCTTCTTAAAATGAATCACAAATCATTTTAAATACAGTATATCTGTATGTGAATAATGTTGCAAAAATGTTCAAATATTGTAATTCATGTCGTTATTACAATAACAGTCGAAATAATCACAGCTAGTTCTTTATTTCCTACGGTGCAGCCCCTTACGCATCACATCTTTGTCAGTTATGCCCTCAGGAACCGATCGCACACACACACACAAACACACACACACAAACACACACACACACACACACACACACACACACACACACACACACACACACACTGCATGTCCTTGAGTTTAAAGGTTTTCATCACATTCTATCTTTCAGAAATGTCACGCTGAGCCCAGGTGAATCTGTAACTCTGATGGGGGCAAATGAAATATGTTGTGACAGACACAAAGAGAGAAAAACAACAAAATCGCCATGGCTCTCTGCTACACAGCAGTTAGTCATGTGGCTCAAAAACAAATGTAACCGCACCACAAACAACAAATACTGCTGCAGCTAATAATAACTGTGATTCATAATTCACATTTTGCAACTTTTCCATTTTTGAAATGAACATTTATTCCTGATGTTTCCATGTGCGTGCTCCATCTCAGGGAGTGCTGCTCTTTGAGTTTTATTAGTAGCCGGGCTCAACAGCTGCCCTGATAGGGGGGCTCTTGATGGAAGACGACTGGTCATGCAAATCTAAAAGGTTTATCCCCTTTGAAGATCGAGTGCTGACAGCATGAGCCACATTTCTATAGATTAGGGAAAAACACCATTAGACTGGGCCGATAACAGAGCAAGCATTCATACAGTTAAACCTGTTTCCTTTCCTTTATCTCTCAGCGGTCACTTTCTGGTGATATCTTTAAATGTAAATGTGCCAAGATGCATATCAGGGGACATAGTGTGTCCGTCTTGTGACACACTGTGACCTGAAACGTCTCTGTATCTGCTGAGTCGCCGTTTGATTTGCATGTGGAGATGTTCTCCCATACCAATCAGAGTGTTGTCTTCTCCCCGGAGCATCAGTGTGTCGCTGTGCACAGAGCACAGAGCTGTGGACAGACACACATTCAGCTGACTAACACCATGTGGCGCAAGCATGTTAAGCATTAAGAAAACCTTTTTAAGGTCTCACTGTGTCCTATTTGCATATTTGGTCAGTTATGCCTCCAGAGTCACTGCAATGAAGGACATTATTCAATTCAAGGACCAATTTCTTAAATGGAATGATAATGCAGCCGGAGGGAAAGCGGGCTACACATCGATCCACAAACTGGAAAAGTTTGCTTCCAAGTGACCACTTAAAGGACATCATACCACTAAATGGATATTGCCATTAATAGTATTTAATTTCCGATCAAAACATCTGCTGGAAAAAGGTCTATTAGGGTGTATTATGCTAGTAGCGGCTAATGTAGCCTGCCACCTGCTGCTGAGTTGAGCAGCGAGTGAATTTGGTCAAGGCGAAGCAAATTAAATGTAATTAATTGAGGTGTCAAATGTCGGGCAAACTTATTGTCAGTGTCCGTGAGCAGCCAGAGCACGACTCAACGTCAGTACTGTACAGGGACAGAACAAAAAAGGGTCAAGCTGCATTCACCCGATACGCGGTAAAACGGCTCTGCGCTGGCAGATGCACCACCCTCGGTGTTGCTCATCGCTCAAAATTGTATCCAAGTATTGCGCTTACAGTTCAAATGATTTCAATTTGATCTAATTTACCGTTGACCTTGCAACACACAACCAATCAGATGACAGCTTTATGTAGCGGCGCAAGCTAGCATGTGCCGCAAACATAGAACCAAAACGATCTAGCTATTTCCACCACAAAGCTCTGCGGCCAACCTCACGGTGAGCAAAGTGAATATCGCGTTTCATAGGAAGGACGCTTAACTTCTGAAAATATTTATCCTTACTCAAAGGTGGGGGAGGTCATTTTGAAGAAACCAGCTCGAATGCGCTAGAATTTGAAAATACACAGACGGAAAAAATCTGCCACTTCCTTACAAAGCCCCTCCTCCAACACACACGAACGCGCACATGACCAATGAGGGCACGAGATAAGTTTGTGCACAGATGGAATCAAATCAAATCAAATCAAGTTTTATTTATAAAGCACATTTAAAAGCGATTTTTGGTCGAGCCAAAGTGCTGTACATGCATTAAAAACACTTATAATCACAATAAAAGACAATCATTTACAACAGATATAAAACAAACACAGGGAATAGTCAGGAGTCGTGCTCCGCTCTGACTAGAAGGCCTGAGAGAAGAAGTGAGTCTTAAGTGTGGATTTAAAAACCCCTAGGGTCTGGGCCGACCTCACGTGGAGGGGCAGAGTGTTCCAGAGCCTGGGGCCAGCTGCTGCGAAGGCTCAGTGCCCTCGGGTTTTGAGCCTGGTCTTGGGCACTACCAGCAGCAGATGGTCAGCAGACCTTAAAGCTCTGGCTGGGGTGTAGCGCTGGAGGAGTTCAGCTATATAGGCCGGAGCCAGCCCATTTAGTGCTTTAAAAACAAATAAAAGGATTTTAAAATCAATTCTGTACCGAACTGGAAGCCAGTGCAGTGAGGCCAGAATTGGGGTGATGTGGTCACGCTTTTTATGGCCAGTCAGCAAACGTGCAGCTGCGTTCTGGACTAGCTGCAGGCGTTTAATTGATGCCTGGTCCATACCCATATACAGAGCGTTGCAGTAGTCCAGTCTCGAGGTCACAAAGGCGTTAATAACCCTTTCCAGGTCTTTAAAAGATAAATACGACTTGGTTTTGGCCAAAAGTCTTATTTTAAAAAAGCAGGATTTGACTACGCTGCTGACCTGCTTGTCGAATTTAAAAGTACTGGAGAAGGTCACCCCAAGGTTCGTGACTGAGGGGAGGATGTTTTGTTGGAGGGAGCCTAGAATATCAACCTGGGAGGCTGGAGGTTGGGGTCCAAAAAAGATGACCTCAGTCTTGCTTTCGTTGAGGTTTAGAAAGTTTTTGCTCAGCCAGGATTTTATCTCAGTTAAGCAGTCCATCAACTGTTGTAATGAGTGTGTGACACTTGCTTCGAGAGGGAGATATATCTGTACATCGTCGGCGTAGCAGTGGAAGGGAATATTATGTTTTGTGAGAATTGAGCCTAGGGGTAGTAAGTACAGTAAGAAAAGGATGGGGCCCAGAATCGAGCCTTGGGGAACCCCACAGGTAAGAGGGGCTTTTGCAGAGGAGAAGGCACCTAGCTGCACAGCGAAGCTACGGTCTGTCAGGTAGGACCTGAACCATGCAAGGGCAGAGCCTGTGATGCCAGCGGACTGTTCAAGCCGTGACAACAGGATGCTATGGTCCACAGTGTCAAAAGCAGCTGTCAGGTCTAACAGCACCAAGACAGCTGGGCTACCTGAGTCGGCGGCTAGGAGCAGATCATTAAAAACTCTTAAAAGGGCTGTTTCAGTGCTGTGCATGGGTTTGAAGCCAGACTGAAACTTTTCGTGGATTCCATGCGTGGTTAAAAAAGACTGCAGCTGGGCGTAGACCACTCTCTCCAGGGCTTTTGATAAAAAAGGTAGCTGGGAAATGGGCCTAAAATTTTCGAGAAAGGAGGGGTCGAGATGTTTCTTTTTAAGTAATGGCTTAACCACGGCATGTTTGAAGGCAGCAGGGACACATCCTGAGCTAAGGGAGGTGTTTACAATTAATAAAATACTTGCTCCAACTGAATCTAAAACGTCTCTGAGAAGGCGAGAGGGAATGCTATCTGAGGTGCAGTTTGTCGGCCGCAGGTGCTTGACCACATCCGAGAGAGAAGAGAAGGATACAGGCTCAAAGTGGTCGAGGACAGCAGGGCACAGAAAGGGAGCAGGATCTGGGGGTAGCACTAGTGTGAGCTAGCCTAAGAGCAGATACCTTTTCAATAAAAAATTTAAGAAACTTATCACAGAGAGTAGTCGATGGCACAATAGAAGAAAACATCACAGGGATTAATGATCGAGTTGAGGACATTAAAAAGAACCTGAGGTCTATGGCTGTTTTTGGAGATTAACAGAGAGATGTGCTCTGTTTTTGGCTGCTTTGACTGCCGTCTGGTAGTCAGACAGGGAAGCACGAAGGATTTCTAGGGAGACATGGAGTTTATCCTTTTTCCATTTTCTCTCTGCACGCCTGCAAGCGCGTCTGAGAGCACGAGTACAGTCATTGAGCCACGGCTCTGAGAGCACTTTTGTGCGTCTAAGCGTAAAAGGAGCAACAGAATCCAGTGTTAGTGTGCATGTAGAGTCAAACATGGAGATAAGCTCATCAGCATTAAAAGCACAGTTCACATCTAATTTACAGATCGGAGAAGCATTAAAAGCATCAGAGAACTGTGAGGCAGTCAAGGGGTTAATCGAACGCACACGACGCGCAGGGGCACGTGATTCGACTCCTGCGGAAGGGATGGAGGTTGTAAACAGAACCGGTAAATGGTCTGAGATACGCGTTGCTGCACATATTTCATCCACAGATACAGACAGTCCAAACGATAATAATAGGGCACGAGATAAGTTTGTGCACAGATGGAAGGCTGACAGGCAGGTAGGCCATCCAGTTACTTTAGCCGGGCCGGCTCAGATGATTGGTCGTGCTTTTTACAGCGCTACGGCTTCCACAGATGACATTTTTTAATGGATTTTTTGTCAAAGCATTTCAGATATTCATTGCTATCGGGATGTTAAGAGCATTCCATGGAATATAACAAAAAGTGTATCTCAAGCCGGTTTCTCAAACGTACCTACCCCACCTTTAACTGTCATTAGCACTAACATTAGCGCAAATGAAATCCTACAAAGGAAATGTGCGTGCAGTGAACATATTGTTTTTTAAGGCTAAACACCAACAAGAATTTAAGCCGAATATTTGGTTGTATAAAACATTTTGTAAATGATTTTTTCAATAAAGCTTGGACTTTACTTGGAACTTTTACACTCTGGAGTTGTTGGAAAGTGACACAAATCTAGTCACACCTCCAGAATCCTTTTCATTTTTTCCAAATGTGACGACAGTTATCAGACTGTTTCAACATGACTTAGAAACACATTTGATGAGTTTAGGAAACTAAAGGTTCTTGGTCAAAATGTAAGGAGAGACCGGTGTTGCTTTGCATTCCTCTGCTTCAGACGGACAGCTTGGCCACAGCAGGCTGCAGGAACACATTAACATATGTTAGCTGCTACATTTGTTTGTAGTCACAATAAATCAAATCAAAAGCATATGTGCTAATAGGTTAACGTAAGTACGACAAGTCCAGCGCGCTTGAGCTTGCCAATGTAAGTGCTGCTGTGGCGAAGCATGAAGAGGGGTGCTTTAGTTTTGGATTGTCAGGGGGCGCAAAGTGGAACATAGAGGACAGGAAAGAGAGGAGAAGGACGATCAATGTCTGCAGGAAGGTGAACCCTGTGAGTGTGTAGTGATAGCAGCGGTCTATCTATTGACCAAACTGACATGTTGGAAGGTCAGTGTGCTGAGAGGGAGCAGGACATGATACTGCTGCACAGCATCCAGCCTGCACCACCAACACACCAGGAACACTGCAGGGGAAAGGTGTGTCTTCTCTGTGAATGAACTGTGTTCAAGCATCACATTCTCAAATCTATTATAGTAAGCACACATTTTAGCTTTGACTTCTTATGTTTAATCACTTTTTCACTCTCTGTTTTTCTGCTAGTAGTGTGTTTCCTGCTTAAATATGTTCAATCCCATGGAAGTTCACAGGAAATGTACAGAATGATGACATTCAGTATAACATACAACAGTCCCATAATAATGATATGATTGAATGTGAAACCACATGTTTAAATTGTCTTTTGAAACTCCGGTGAGTGAACACTGGAAAAGGTTTCTTTCCTTCCTGTTCATAAACAGGCTTGGGGAGTAACAGATTACATGTAACAGGATTACGTCATCAGGATTAGAAATCAAATTAACTGTATTCCCTTACAGCAACATAAAACAGGTGTAATCAGATTACTAGCAGGATTACAATGTTACTAAAAATCTGTGCGTATAGTGTAAAAGGATCAGATGTATTTCTTCTTTGTACTTAACTATTTGTTGGAACAATTCTTTTTTTTGGTGTCATGTTGAAATCTTGAATGTAATCTAATCATAACCCGACACATCCTGTAAAATTACATTATATTCAAAAAATATATTTATTTTCTCTTGTTTTTATTTGCATTGCATTTAATATTGAGGTAATCCAAAAGTAATGGAAAGTAATCAGGTTATTACATTTTGATACTCAGATTAGGTTACATGTATGTAGTTATTGTGACATAATATATTTTTAAAGTAACCCTTCAACCCTGTTCATAAGAGATCTCTTCATAAAAAGATAGGGTAGAAATCATACATCTGAGCTTCATCTTAACTTTGGTTGCTTTTTTTGAAATGATTACATTTGAAACACTTTTGAAAGATAGACTGAGCTGTGTTGTGTTTGCTTAGAGCTGATCACTGGGACCTCTCCTGTGATAACGGTTCATTTGTGATGAACAGGAAACGCTTGGTGCTGTGCTAAAAACATGCAGAGCCTAAACCAATTATGTTCCTCCTGATTGACCATTAACAAATTGCAAAAAGTACAAATCATTAAATACTACACTTCCTGGTATTTTCTTCTTATACCTTTAATTATACAGGTTCACAGGAGAAAGCTATTTTCTGCTCTCCTGATGTCAAACAGGCCGCAATTAATCAAAGACACACCAGCATTAGGTGGGAAGAGAACGTTTGAACCTACAGCTCAACTTCAGTTTAAATGGAGAGCGATGGGACACACAGCAATCACAGAGGAATTCACAAGTAAAAGAAAACATCATAAATGTCCAATATCATAAAGGCCAAACTCATTATACATCATACACCTGTGTCATGTAAAGGTTTGTAAGGATATATATTTACGAGTTAAATGTACAAACACAGCTCAATAAAGCGGAAAACATGAACAACACAAACAGACCATCCCCTCCGCTACCGGCCTCTTAAACAAGGCCCGGCCCCCACACTGACACTTTACCTCAGCCACAACGCAGACTATACGCATTAATGCACACAAGGTTTAAATATTGTTCAAATATTGCTTACTGCACAGATTTTATATTCTATAATCCACTGCATTCTATTTCACTGTAAATTACTGCTTTATTTTATTGCTATCTTACTATATTTTGTTTACAGTGTTCTTAATATAGTTCGCTATCTGTGTACTTTTAGATGTTTTGTTTTATATGTTATGTATGCACCATGACATCAAGTCAAATTCCTCGTACGTGTGAACCTACCTGGCAATAAACCCGTTTCTGATTCTGATTCTGATTCTGATTATTAAAATAAAGACAAACTAAACGCATATATGGGAGTACAGTTGTTAATAATAACTACCATTTGCTACTATACACATTACATGACATGTTACTTGTTAGATGGTTTTATCCAAAGCGACTTACATACTCAATACTGTGGACAATCCCCACAGGAGCACTTTGGAGAGAAGTGTCTCAGGGACACAACGACATGCTGACTGCAGTGGGGATTGAACCTGTGACCTCCTGATCCGAACACCTACGCACACCTACGCACACCCCACTGCGCCACACGCCTCCCACCATCAGTAACATGTTTCAGTAATTCAATAATTATATAGCCCATCAATACAAAATTGATAAATTACTATTTTGATAACAAGCCTCTCAAATGTCAAGGTTTAGGGATTTATCTATGTAAAGAGGAAATATTCTGCTCATGTTCAGCTTCATATCAGTATTTAGTGTCTCTACTGGGACATGTCTCCATGCTTTAATGTTCAAAAGGCATAGAAAAGAGCGATTTTAGCCTTAGCAGACCATTGACATTCAGCAGTTTTACAGCGTTACAGGTACATGTATAGTGTTTAAATATTAAAAGTACATTTGTGAAGGCAGAGAGAGAGCTGCTGTAAAATGAACCAGGTGTCTTGAGTCAGCTGCTTTGAAGTGTGTGTTAATGTGACTGACATACAGTACAGCAGTGTTCACTGTTAACAGTTGAGTGTGTCGGTGGAATACCTGGTGACGACAGGGAAGCACACACACGCAGAGAGTGTGAGGCTGTCGGGACAGCAGGCTGTGTGTGTGTAAGACATCCAAGTGCCTCAGCACACTCACCTCTGAGCTGTGCCTCTCCCTACAAGGAAACACCAGGGTCAGCACTCTCTCTGCCTTAATGCTGCACACACACACACACACACACACACACACACACACACACACACACACACACACACACACACACACACACACCACACACACACACACACACACACACACACACACACACACACACACAGGCAGATTTGCAGGCATGGAGCAGCCACATCTACACATTTAAAGTGAGATTAAAGGAACAGTAAAACACATTTTGAAGTCATTCAGCAGGACACTACATGTAAATCAGACAGCAAGGTATATGTGATCGAGGAATCTCATTCATATGTGTGTAAATAATGAAATGATACAGGATTAACACTTTTGTTTAAAGCTAAGTTATATGCTTAGTATTTGAGGAACTAATAAGGAGGGAAGTGCATTGAATCATATGGCTACAATCATCAACTTCATCATATATGCTGAACTGCTTCAAGTGCTACAGATAAGGAGGACATGTTCTGTTCATGTTCAGGTTGACATTAGTTTTTAGTATCTGTAGGAGCCATGATCGCTGTTGATTGGTTGGCTTGGGTCACATGGGTATGGGTGGCACTCATTATAATCCTGTTCACCTGTGTGAGGTGTGAGTGTGTGGAAGAGAGGGTGACACGGGGCCGTACTTTTTTGTTGACCGCAAGACTACAATTGCTTGGATTATAACAAGGTATATGTCTGATCACCGGGTTGTTTAATTAAACTACCATACTACGAAACAGATTCTCAGATCTCAGCGAGTACTTTTTTTTAGCGTGTCATACAACCGCAAACAGGCCCGGACTCAGCCTCTCAGCGACTTAGTTTGTTTCCTGCTGTCGCTACAGTATCTCTACTGGGACATGTCTGCATGCTTTAATGTTCAAAAAGCTCTTTATTCTTCTCAAAGAACTCTATGCTGCAACACCTCTTTTCACCCTCTGTCTGAAACCAGAGCCCAGTCTGCTCTGATTGGTGGGGAAAGCCCCAAAAAGTATAAAAATAGTTATTCCAACAAGAAAAGAGTAGTTTTCTTTAGGCCAAGTGCACACTGACAGTTTTTAGTCTTTGGAAGAAGACATGGAAAAGGGGCGAATCAAATCCATCCACACATGTAGCAGCATCACACAAACTCTGCATTTAACCCATCCTACTAGGAACTGTTGGGGCCATGTGCAACTCAGCAGAATACTGAAGTTTAACCTGCACCTCTCAAAGTACTAGTCCACACTTGGTCTGTTTGGGTACTCGAACCAGCGGTCTTCTGGTTCCTAAGCAAAGTCCCTACAGACTGACGACTGAGCTTCATTTCATTTCAATCTTTATTTCGAACAGATTAAAAAAATAACAAATCAAAAATAACAAATGTGAAAAACAGAATACTGTATTGTTAAAATACAGTATTTATCCACATTCATGATAATATTTATATATTCAACAAAAAAAGTCTTCATATTAATAATAATAAAAAATCATGTGTCCGAAAGGGAGCAGGAGGAAGCAAATGCTTATTAATTCCCACCCCTTACTTGATCAATGATTGTCCTTTAAATCATTATGCAAGTTATTCCTACTTACATTTATACATACATATACAATCATTTCTCATCTTCAATCCCCTTTCTTCATTCTCATAGTTTTCCCAAAAAAGTGTTTCTGTCCATCCTTTTAAACTGAATTATGCTTGTGCTTTGTTTTAATTCCTGCTCTAAACCATTCTATGAAATCACCCCACAGATTGTTATACTCATACTTCTCAGAGTTGTTCTGACCTTGAGTTGTTTCAAATGTAGATTTCCTCTCAAATTATACCCACCCTCTCTGTCTACGAACAATGTTTTTAATTTCCTAGGAAGTAGATTATGTCTGGCTCTGTACATGATTTGTGCTGTTTTAAATTTAACCAGATCAGTGAACTTCAATATGTGTGACTTCAAAAATAATACATTAGTGTGTTCAAGATATCCAACATTATTGATAACTCTTATAGCCCTTTTTTGTAATGTGCATAACGGCTGTAGGTTGGTTTTGTACGTGTTTCCCCAAATCTCCACACAATAAATCAGATATGGCAATATTAGTGTGTTATATAGAGTATACAATGATTTGTTGTCCAGAATGTGTCTGGCTTTTCCCAATATTGCAATTTTTGAGTGATATGAGGTTTCCAGCTGATTTTGTGGTCTAAAACCACACCAAGAAACTTAATTTAATATACTCTTTCTAAGTTTATGTTGTCTAGTATTAATTGCACCTGTGGATTTGTTTTATGTTTTCCAAATAACATAATCTTTGTTTTGCTTATATTTAATGATAATTTGTTTGTGTCAAACCAATGTTTTACTTTAATCATTTCTGCTGTTATCACTTCCATTAGCTCTTTCAAATTGTCACCGGAACAAAAAGTATTAGTATCATCTGCGAATAAAATAACTTTCAATATATTTGATACTCTGCAAATGTCGTTGATGTATATTATGAACAGCTTTGGACCCAACACGGACCCCTGAGGTACTCCACAAGTTATGTTCATGTATTCTGATTTATGTTCACCAATTTCAACAAATTGTTGTCTGTTGTTTAAATAATCTCTCACCCAGTCTCACCCCTCTGATGCCATACCGTTCCAGTTTTGTCAGTAAAATAGTGTGATCTATGGTGTCAAATGCTTTTAGTAAGTCTATAAATATTCCCACTGCTTGTTTTTTATTGTCCATGCAGTTTGCTATTTCCTCACTTAATTCCATTAGTGCCATAGATGTTGATCTGTCTTTCCTGAATCCATATTGACTGTCGTCCAAAAGCTGATGTGTTTCCATGAAATTGTCAAGTCTTTTTGTAAAAAGCTTTTCAAGGATCTTGGAAAACTGGACAACACCAGACGGCAACCCAAGTAGGACAACATTGACACAGTGGCTTTTGGCAAAGCTCAAAAGGAAAACTCGAGAGAGATGAGTTATTGTTATTAAAACGTGACTTCACTATTATTTAACAACTCTTTTTATTGGGTTCTTTTATTTGGGGTTAAGTACATTGTCAGAATAAGTGAGAAATGAATTTAACTTCTGTTAGACAGCTATATGCCATACATTTTTGCACACATTCACAGTAAATATATATTCAGTATGATAGCTGTCTAACAGAAGTTAAATCCATTTCCCACTTATTCTGACAATGAACTTAACCCCAAATAAAAGAACCCAATAAAAAGAGTTGTTAAATAATAGTGAAGTCACGTTGTAATAACAGTAACTCATCCTACTTGGGTTGCCGTCCGGAGTTGTCCAATATGGCGGACCATCTCGCACATGCGCACTGCAGATCGGGCAGAGCTGCAGATTGGGTAGTGACAACGTCTGTCACGTAGTGATCATCTTCTCAATAAAACATCTTTGCTGATGTTTTTTCGAGTCTTCTGGCCAATCAGAATCAAGATTGTTGCCGGAAGTCTCCACGGAGAATAACTTTGCGGTATAACTATTCTTTATACATCCATGGGTACAACTTCAGATACAAATGAACATGTAATGAAATATGACCCTCGGTTTGATGATTGACAGGTCACAGAACAATGGGAGCTATCTACCCTTACCCACAATTTAAAGTAAGTCACACAGACTATCTCCTCTTTGCTCTTCTCTCTGTGAGGAGCAGCAAGTTCAGCTTCAGAACAAAGTGAAAAACAAACAATGGCATAAAATATTATTAATATGTCGGGTAGTGATAGATTTATTTATTTTCTTCTCAGATTGTACCAGAATGCGTAGTTTATGTTAGTATTTCTAAAAATCTCCTGGGGAGAATCCCCCCAGACCCCCCTTCTGGGGTTGGATTTCCAGCATGTGTGCCTTTTTATACAGTTCAGCTTTGATTCCATCAACTCATTAAACTTTTTTAAAAGCATACTTTAGTTCTGTGAAGGGATATAAGGGATATATGCACTGTATTTCACTTTAATTAATATTGTATGCTGAAAAGTGTATATATTACAGCACGATGTTTTGTTGAATAGATTTGAGTGCTTCAAAATGTTGGGGTCGCGATTTATTGACCAAGTAAAAAGTGGGTCCCGAGGCCTGACCAGTTGAGAACCACTGGCCTAGAGGGCCCTGACGGCTCGCCACTGCTCAAAACACAAAGGAACCCAGGGGACATTTAAAAGTGACGCAAACAGCTGGGACCGGAGCGCTGCTTGACGTTCAGGTAATACAAAGTTGGCCAACTGTCACTGTTGTTGAAATCTTATAGTATTTCCTTTTCCATTGTGTTTAGAGCTTCTGCAGCGTTTTACTGTACTTGGTTGCAGTGTTCTGGATTTGAGGTGTTTCGTTAATGCAGCTATTTTATTAAACCCTGTTCATGTGTTTCTTCATTTGCATGTGTTTTGGCACATTTGTGTTTTTGTAATTGCATCGTTTTTTTAACACCTTTCAGAAAAGTAAATCCTGGCACATGTGGATCTTTCCAGACTCGGCATCTTGCACCCCTCTGAGTGTAACTATTGAAATAAGCTTTTGGCTTTATTGTGTAATTGAATCTTCAACACTTTGTACGTGTATTTTGTCACTGTTTTTGTCACTTGTATTTAATGATTGTCAAATACATGTATCATCTATTGAGGTTTATAATTCTGTTTTTAATATACTTCCGTTTTCACTCCTTACGAATCATTGCAACTAGTATTAATGATATTAGTAACAATAGTGAAATACCGTAATATTTTCTGATTCTAATATTATCAGAGAGTGAAAATCCTTACATTGAAAGCTTGAATAGAAAACTGAATAATCATTCACCGGAGGAAACCAATTTTATAAGGCTAACTGGATGAACAGGGATTGAAGTAGCACTTAATCAAAGCACGCATTCCACCATACACACACACACTCACAGACAAACACACACACTCTGCATCGGCAGAGGCTCAGTTTTGTCTGTCACTTTGGATCAGACCACACCACTGCATCTCCTTCCTTCCCCTGTGTGTGAGGGGTTTTATGTTAAAGGTTGGATGAAAATATATATATAATATATATATATATATATATATATTATAGTCCGGCTTGGGGAGCAACGGATTACATGTAACGAGATTAGGTCATCAAAATCCAAAAAAAGGGTAACTGTATTCGATTACAATTACAAAATTGTAACAAAAATACAGTCACAACATTTTTAAACTATGATTATAACTTGTTATATGAAATATATTATTTTCTTCTTTACTAAGATTACATTGTTATATGCACTTACGTAACATTGTTATTTATTTTCTCTTGTTTTTGTTTGCATTGCATTTGATATTGAGATAATCAAAAGGAAAATAATCAGATTATATTACTTTCATATTTTGATACTTAGATTAGGTTACTGGTTACAATTATTGACATGTAACTAGATATTGTAACAGATTACATTTCTAAAGTAACCCTAAAACTCCAAACCCTAATTATATATACAGTAAATTACCTGGTGTGTGTGTGTATCTGTGTGTGCATGCGTGCGTGTCTGTGTCTGTGTCTGTGTGTGTGTGTACGTGCATGCGTGCGTGTGTGCATGTCTGTGTGTGTGTGTGTGCGTGCCTGCATGTGTGTGTGCATGTACGTGTTTATGCTTTTGTGTGTGTGTGTGTGTGTGTGGTGTGTGTGTGTGTGTGTGTGTGTGTGTGTGTGTGCTGTGTGTGTGTGTGTGTGTGTGTGTGTGTGTGTGTGTGTGTGCAACAGACAGAGAGCAGCTCTGCAGCAGCATCCTACAGTAGCTACACTGACTTTGAGATCCCTATCTCACCCTTTATCGGACAGGCTTACACAAAGAGGACAGAGAGACAAAAAGAAAGGAAAAGTAGATCGAGGAGAAGTGATATTTACAGAGATAATGAAGATTTGAGAGGATTGCAGAAAGAAAAAATGAGGACAAGGTGTCCTCAAGAGAGGACAAAGAGTAAGAACGCCCAGAGAAACATGGTTCACAACTCGTTCCTGTATGAGATCAGACAGCCAACTCAAGCATGAAGAAAGCGAGGCTGACCAGGATTTACAAAAGTTACAGTATTCCAAGTATGGCACAGAACAGTGGGAAGATCAGGTGAAAAGCGACTTTAAATGTGAATGATGGGACTCGCAACATAGTGCAAATAACAGGGTCAATGCTGGTTCATCTATTGGTAGCTATTTTATCAAGACCAAAGTAAATGGTGTGGAAAAGACAGCTTGTTGCAAAGCACAGGATGCAAACTAAACTTAAATGTCAGTGTGCTGTTGATGGATGACACACGAGTCATGCACATGGAAATGGAGGAGCTGCTTATGGATATATAAGGTGAAAACACATTGTGGACAGGGGGGAGCTCTTCAGGACAAGTGGAGCAGTCACAGAGACTTCTAATAGGGAGAGCTTGTCTGTACACTCAGTTGTGCTAAACACAGGGCTATGAACTGTTGGATTTAAACCCACTTAGCCAGTAATCCACTATCTATATATGTATTTATTGTGTATTAGTTTATTCCACTCATGGCAATCCTATAAAACAAAACATTTACACTTTAAGCTTTTTTTGTAGCCCATGATGGAAAGGAGCAGGGAGAAGAAAGTCTTATTTACCCCTTGTTCAAAAATGGACAGTCTGTCAGTCACACATACTTACACTAACATGAAACCAAAAACACAATCAAAAGTCAACACAACAATCTACCATCAGCAAAACAGGTTACCTCATATCTTCATACTGTCTAATTATTCTTTCTTTATACATTTCCTTAAAACTAAAGATGTTCATACAGCCCGTAAATCAACCTTCCTAAATTCTCCCACACCACGCCGCTCCTCCGCTCCCTTCACTGGCTTCCGGTAACTGCTAGAATCCACTTCAAGACACGAATGGATCTGGCCCTTCCTACATCCAGGACATGGTTAAACCGTACACCCCAGCGCGTGCACTCCGCTCTGCATCAGCCAAACAGCTCGCTGCACCCACACTACGAGGGGGACCCAATTCCCATCAGCAAAAACACGTGGGTTTGCTATCCTGGCTCCAAAATGGTGGAATGAGCTCCCCATTGAAATCAGGACAGCAGAAAGCTTACACACCTTCTGGCGCAGATTGAAAACTCATCTCTTTCGACTCCACTTCGAGCGATAGAACTATTAACAAAGCACTTATATACTAATAAAGGACTGGCTTATCTAAAGCCAGTTGAGTAGCACTTGAAATGTTTGGCTCTATGAAACCTGATGTACTTATATGATTCTGTTTTCTTCAAGTTTGTATCTTGTTGGTCGAACGCACTTATTGTAAGTCGCTTTGGATAAAAGCGTCAGCTAAATGCAATGTAATGTAATTTGGTAAGGAATTCCACAGTTATACGCCAACTACAGAGATACATCTGCTTTAAACTGATGCTTAAAGTTACATTTTCTTCTATGTTGCTCATCCTCTGAAGTTAAAACACATTTGTTTTGTATATTTTCTGGTTTGCTTTATGCATAACTAAAGAAGACTGTAATTAAATTAAATCTTTAAATGTTAACAGCCTTGACTCAATACACAGTGTACTGTTTACAAACCATGTTCAAGCATTTCACACCAGATCAGAGCTTAACGGCCCTTCCACACAGCGGCGTGCGTTGACGCTTGCCGGCGGGCGTGTCTGACACTCGACCAACAACCAATCACATGAATATCCCGCCTCTGACACACAAGCAGCGGTTTGATTGGCTAGAGCTTGTACTGGCATATGATTCGATTGGCTGACGCTTCTGCCGAGGCGTCAAAAGTTGAACATTGCTCAACTTTTGAAGCGAGCAACGCCAGCAACGCCAGCAACGCCAGCAACGCCAGCAACGCCAGCAACGCCAGCAACGCTCCACGTCACTTCCCAAAATGCAGTTCGGCTAAAAGTGACGTCACCCCATTCAAAGTGAATTGGCAGAAGCGTTGGAAGCTTCACCGCACGCCGCTGTGTGGACGGGCCGTAAGAAAGAGCTG